>JAGGAR010016056.1:0-34731 GCA_017657315.1 Termitomyces sp. K1Ag
CAGCGAAAGATAAGGCAGGGCGGGACTCGGATCTGGCGGTATTTGTTGCGCGCGGCTTAGTGGAATGTCTCCCAACAGTATTTCCTGTTTGAGTCATTTTGAGCAGCCGGCACAAGTGACTGAGACTTTTGTCTCTCTCACCTGCGCCTTTCATCTTTTCGTACCCACCCACCCGCCCTTTTACACTTGGGGAAGTCTCGGCCATCCTGCGGGCTCCTCCTGGTGTACCGAGATCGAGTTGCGCGCGAGTCTTGGGCTTCTCATTTCTTCTCGTTCCCATCACGTGCCCGATCTCTCGCCAAAAAACCAGGTTTATTCTATTCTTATATCTTGTACTCTCTGACCTCTCTCGACAGATCCCAGAGCGCTGCCTTATCAGCCTGATTTGACCTAATTCGGTTTTGAACCTGATTTGATAAGCGATGTTTTTCCGACATAGTAACCGCAAATGTCAAGGTTTTGATTCAAATCCTTCGTTATCTACAGCAATCTGGCTCAATTATCAGGGTTTCCAATGACACCTGCTTCACTAAAATTTCTACTTCCTCGTTGTCAATCAAATTGACGCTGAGTAAAAGACTAAAGTAGATTTGCATAGACGTCATCGACCTTGTTTCTTGGGCTCGGCCGCAGGAATAGGCGACCGTGAGCACGAAGCTGAAGAATAAAGAGAGGCAAGGCTAACCCGTGTCGTGGTCACTGTCGTATTAGAGAGCGATGTAGACGTCATCAACTCCTTCCTCGCGCTTCAAGCTTGGAATGAACAAAGGGAGATGGGTGCTCTCGATTCTGTCGAGAAATGGGGGGTCTACTTCATTCGATCTGCGTACGGCAGCGGCAAAAAGGCTGCAGAGGATGGCAACCTTCATTGTGATGGATGCTCAATGCACAAGAATAGTAAACTTGAAAGATGTTTCAATACGAGTTGAACAAGTCATGACAACCAGCGAATGTATAATAGAAGGTAAGGTTATCGGTTCAATTGTCAATTTTCGGATAGTGGGCTTTCCTCGAAAATGTTGCGACGTTCTCGAGTCTCGATATGATCGCTATAAGCCTCCATATTGTCCAGCTTTCAAAGGCGCGATCGACTGTGGTGTGAGCGGGATTTCTTCTTCCAAGCCGGGGTATGCCCGATAGTATGGTTCAACAACATTTTTTGTTTTGTTTTCCCTCGAAAACAGTGACCGCGATAGAAGCCACACTGACGGAAACGGTGATCTCAGTTGACCTAGGCAGAAATATGACCCATGGTCGCGATGGTGTCTTCGACGGATGTGCAAGAGAAAGAGGCGTGCGATCAATAATATTCTGAACAAGGATGAGTTTCAAACCATGAAGTGCGTTGAGAGGGATGAAGTGTCACCCACATAACGATCCAAAAAAGTGTAAACACGGAATCGAAACCTGACAATGGGTATCCTCCGCCGTCGTCTACCTCGGAATCAGGATCTTTCGGAGGCACTTGAGGAGGATCTGGATCTGGAATTGGCTCTGGTTGTGGCTCGCTGAGAGGCTTATGACACGCATATTTTGACCTCCATGAAAATGCATGTGTCCCGTTGAATTGCCACTCATACGATGGTTCGCTTGGCTGTCATCAGTTCGAAGTTGAGCTTGACTAGTGAAGTCTCTCATGACAATCGTACCTCTGCTGCTCTTTCGTCGCAACGAAAGAAGAATGTCGCCTTCTGGCGCTGCTGCTTGTAACGCCCACCATGAAGAGTCAGTTGGAGGGGTACTTAGACAGAATATCAATTGATAAATACATGTAAGAGTCAATGTTCACGCACTCACCGTGTTTAGAGCCTTCCTCCACCACACCCATCTTAGCTTTCGGAGAGAGATCCTCGCGAGCAACAGGTATGACTTGGAGTATGCGCGAGGGCTCAGAGGGATGGTTCGGTCGTGTGTTGATAACTGTATATTTGAGATGACTCAAGGTCAGCTCGTGGTTTCGGCCTGCTGTAACTCTGCTCACTAGTTAAACAGATCCATGTTCCTTCGGGACACTGGAAGTAGTAAAGACCAAGTCAGAATCATGAGAAGTGAATCGGGAAGTCCTCACCTGTAGTTCTGCTGGCAGAGTACCATCCCATTTCAAAGGCCCACCGAGGCCAACCGAGTAGACATACTTTGTGTGTGTCGGAGGAGTGTCTTCGTCCACGACAAGGTCAAAAGCGGTAAGTTTACTATCAAAAAGTGGGCAGAGATTGAATTCGAAGTAATCGACGGCGAAAGCACACTGCATTGTGCTTGGCACCTCACGAGCACATCATAGCCGGGATCAATGGCAGGCGAGTATGTAACATGAACATAAAGAATTGAAATGGAGTTCCTCGCGACGTTGTCCGGAGTTGGAGCGGGAATACGGACCGGGCGGGCGGTTTGGTCTTGTCACCTGGTCTCTGGAGGAATTACTGCTTGGAGGGACACTCAGTACGGCATTATTGTTGTTTGAACAACGCCATAACTCGTGGACTGTGTGCTGGAAGCAATAGCAATGTTCAACGCAGTAGGAAAAAACAAAGTAGCACTGCCACAACAATTTCCAACAAATTCAAACACCGGCGCCACAATCATCCATTAGGACTATGTATTAATTAGTGATGACATTCCGGACCGCTTTTTCTCTCATCGTACACTTTTTTATAGCACCCCTGACTGGCGGGTCAGGCTCGGTGCTTAATCCCTATATATGCAGCCATCGATCATGTTGCTTGCATGCTGCCGAAGATCTTTTAGGGTCATACATATCTGCACAACGAACCTCTGGTGCTCAGAGCCTACAGGTGCGGACGGCGCATCACATGGGTGCAGAAGTAGCCACCACGCGCCCCATGCTTTATTTCGTGATCTTCCCTCATGAGACGCTGTGAGAGCGGCCCGCTATCTTTGGCGACGTCTCGAGAATGCGATTCTACTTAACAGGACTGCCCTAGTAAATGTCTCTTCCCACCCAGTGCTGACATGGTGAATCCAGTGGACTTGAAGTGGCTTGATGGTAAACCACCTGTCTCTACACCTACTGGAACATCGTTTGGAGTGCCATGGAACCAGGGCGAAGTAGACAAAACGACACCGATTAGTCTAAGCGCTGGTGGACATTCAGTGCCAGTTCAGACGTGGCCTTTAGCCTAGTGAGTATTTCTGTGCAAAACAATGTCGCGATGGTCAAATTCTTTTCAGTTGGCCAGACGGAAGCCTAAAGTGGACTGGTCACACTCTTCCAGTGGACGTTGGGCTTGCCGACTCGCTAACTTTACAGACCAGTACTCCTGCGGAACCTTCCTCGCCCGTCTCTGTAGTTGACGGCAACAACACCATCACCGTAACAACAGGAAAGTTCTCAGGTCAGTATTCGGTTCGCAGTGTTAGCTCCCTTGACCGAAGGACGTTTCCTTCTTAGCCGTGTTCAACAAGTCAGGGAACGTCTTGATCAATTCCGTCTCCTTGTCTGGAAAAGTTCAAGTTTCTGATGGAACCCTTGTTGTACACGTTCAGGATGCTCCCGATGAGCCTGAACTCTCAGGTCCACGACCCACAGTGAATGAAACGACCGGTAACGTCGAGAGTGTCACGGTTGAACAAAGTGGGCCTGTGCGCGCTGTTATCAAGGTATCGTTCTCTCCTGCCGGATTGGCGATCACTGAATCCGAACATCCAAGGTAACTGGAAAATACACACAAGGAAATTCCTCCTTTTTGCCGTGGATCGTCAGGTTTTATATTGCGGCCGGTGCCACGGCTTTGAGAATGGTCCATTTCTTTATCTACGATGCAGATCAGACGAAAGATTTCATCAAAGGCATGGTAAGGCCTGTCTCTTTGTTTTTTCATTGTTCATATATTAATATTCTCACTTTTCTAGGGCTTACGCTTCTCCACGCCTCTTTCCGACGAACCTTACAACAGGCACATCCGCTTCGTCAGTGCCGATGGCGGGATCTGGGGCGAGCCGGTTCTAGTCATGTCAGGGCTTAGGCGTGACGCTACAGCTGCTGTACTAACTCCACAGTTTGAGGGTACCGCAACTTCCGACCCTTCTACCTGGCCCACGTCTATCACGCCTTTTGTAAGCGAACTTGCCCTATGGTCTGACTTCACCCTGGACCAGCTTTCGTCGGAACACTATACGATTGCGAAGAGAACGAATGCCGGGAGGGCCGCGTCGTTCATCCCTTATGCTGGATTCGGTACACGTGCTTCTGGTTTGGGATGTGTGGGAGGTGCAAGCGGGGGAAGCGTCATGTTCGGTCTTCAAGGTTTGTTGTTCTTCACTGTACCTCGAGGACATCGCTGAGCTAATGTTCATTGTGACAGATTTCTTGCAAGGCGCTCCAAGAGGTTTAGACATACGGGGTGCGAGCACTAGCACAGCAACGGTTACTCTCTGGGCGTATAGTCCACGGGTGGGTATCATATGTCTTCCACTCGGAAGGTTGGACTGTAGTCCATTCTCAGGCTCCAGCCATGGATATGCGTCATTATGACACTGTGGCTCATGGAGTACGTTTATTTAGGTCTAAGATGCTCCCTCAGGCTGATTGATGTTGACGCAGCTGGATCTTGCGTATGAAGATGTTGGCGACCCCGACCCTGATCCGACAGGTATCGGACGTTCTTACGAAGCCGTTCTGCAACTCTTCCCCGCTACGCCGTCTCGGACTGTTTTAGCCCAGTTGGCTGACGTACACGTACCTCGCCTGTTTTCAACAAGTGTCCGTATGATTAACTTTTCTGTAGACCAAGGTACCTCAAATCGTTGCTAGCCCGTCCTTCTACGCTGAGCACAAGTTGTTCGGAGGGCGCTGGTCTGTGTATCACCAATGCCTGTCTTGACTTAAACTGAGAATTCTCTTTAGGAATGTTCCAGATACGTCGCGAAGTGGTTTAGCAACCATTGAAAAACGCAAGAGTGATCTCCTCGACTTCTATGTCGCGGTTCGTGATTATGGCCTCATCACCTCGACATTTCACTAACTATTATCCTTTTCTAGGAAATAGAACAGAGGAAGTTCTACGGTTTCTGGAACTACGGAGATGTCATGCATACGTATGATCAAACTCGTCATTGCTGGAGGTATGATGTTGGCGGTTACGCTTGGGACAATGGTGAACTTGGTAAGTTCAAGGTAATACCCCAATAACCCTCGCGCTGATGATCAACTATGATCTAGGAACTGACCTTTGGCTCTGGATGTCTTTCCTTCGTACTGGGAGGGCGGATGTCTATCGCATTGCCCATGCCATGACACGTCACCTTGCTGAAGTCGATTCAAACCACACCGGCCCATACGCCGGTATCGGAAATCGACATAACGTCTCTCACTGGGGAGATGGTGCAAAGGAAGCTCGTGTAGCAGGTAGCACTTTGAGAAGACCATACTATTACTTAACCAGTGCGTTCCATTATCTCTCATTTATATAACTCAATCTCTTACTTTCACTAAGCTGACGAACTGATGGGCGACCTAATGGATTATACTCTTGCGGCAGATCAGACCATTATGATTTGGGATCCTCTCAGGAAGGTTCTCCCTCCGCCTGACCCAGCCGGTCCTGGACGTCTTCGTATTGGACCCGACTGGACTACACTAGCTGGAAATTGGTTTACAAAATGGGAACGTACAGTGCGTTGTCCTACTTCTACGTGATTTCTGCTCAACCAGAAACACAGAACGACAACAAGTGGAGGGATCGCATCAAAATTGGCATGGTAAGACATACCGTTTTTAATATTGGTTTTTCTCGTGTTGAACAGTATGCAGAGCGACATCGGAGGCTTCAAATTTGGTTTCTTCACTGGCAATGGGGCTGCTGTTGGTTGGAATGCAGACACTGCCCATCTGGTTGACGAAGGAAGCCCAGGCACGGGCTCGTACGTCGTCTCCGTATGTCGACACTGATGTTACTCATCAAATTTACCCAGTTATCACTTGACAATGCTCTTTGGAGGCGGCGAGTTTCTCATGGAAATCATGGACATCATCACCGATGAACCAGCCTTTGATGCTGCTTGGCTGGACTTCTGTAGACTTTACAATGCCTCAAACGCAGAGTAAGTGCCATCTCTGCCGTCACTAGTCCTATTTGCTCATCCAATCTGTTGTGCGCAGCAAAATCATAAGATATGGTATCAGCTTCAACAGTGGAGGGTTTGATCAGGTGAGTTACCATTCAAATTGCCTTCAACAATTTGGCTCAGCCATCCACCATCCTTTCAGCTATATGCCAAGCTTCAATGTTACGCAGGTGTGTAGTCTTGATTGTGGTGACACTCTGTTAACTTATTGCGGCTATAGGTGAACGGTTGAATGACACTACATTGAAGCAGGCTGCTTGGAATATCATTAACGCCAATACTGTTGGTGTCTGGCCACCTGTAACTCAAGTTGGCGGCACCGACGTTTTGAACCCGATCAACGAGGTATTGAATACCACTTAACTTCAGTATACTGACATGTTTCCTTCTTTAAGATTGCTAATATTGATACCAATGATGCCGGGTCGCTTTCACTGAGCGAATATGCGGTGATGGCTATTGCGCCCGAGCTGTCTCCCAACAGCTTTGTGCCTGTTTTGGAAGACTGGGATCGGTCCACTGCCGCTGGTTCTGAGCGTGGTGAAAAGGAGAGATCGGATAGTGCAACAAGTGTGATGAAGGCAGGAGAGGGTAGCTGGAGACGACTACTATGCATGTGAACATTTTTTTCACCGCTGAACTTGTGCGAGAGGTGACCTCGCGTGAGCACGAACCGCTGAGACTCAGGGGACCCTTGGCCCGCTTTGAATACACGTTAATATACCACTGTATGGAAGGAATCATGCCCATACAACGTCGAAGCTTAAGTCAGTATCACCTGTGGAGTGATGAAATCTATAAGTACTCATGGATTTCTGGAGTTGATTCATGGATGTACAACACAAGAACGTTTGGCTAAAATGGTGCGAGATATGTATCGTTTTCTCTTTCGGTCCCGTAATTTCACTACACAGCGATCTATATATAGCTAGTCAACCACAACAATCTTCAACATTTGCACTGCATATTCAGTAGTTTTGCAATAGAATCACTCATGAGACTCAGGTGCGTGTCAAACAGTCTAGTTCTACGATGTATACACACAAGCAGAGTATAAGTTGGCCATATATAGATACGTCTCAATCATTGGAGATAGGTATTACTTTATTACTTTTTAGGTGGGATGACCTCGTCAAAGTTAGGAGGCAGAGTGAATGTCTTCTCGTTGACAGGAGTGCTGACACCAAAGTCGGTGGTATTGCCATTTGAGCCTTCTTTCTTGTCAGTTGTTGATTTCTTGCCAGCAGGAACAATACCAGCTTCGAGCTGGAGTTTCTTGAAGTAGCTTGTTCCACCCGAGTAGAAGAAGATTAAACCACCAAAGACAATGATGTGGCCATACCAGCCTAAGCGAGACCACACCGTGAAGGAATCCGTTGCGGTGAGAATCATGAAGGGAGAGGCAGCGTAATTGAGAATGAGCGCCGATAGGGTTGTTCCTGCAATGTCGTAAAGCTCCTTTAATTCCGATTGGGGTTGGCCAGGAGCAGCAGGAAGAAGAAGAGGACGGATGTTGCTCCTCGCGAGGCGAGCAACAGTAGTGATGAATCCACCCATAAGGAATGTCAGATAGTAGCCGCTGGCAATGCCGTGCTGCATTCGAGGCATGAGCAACAAGCCAAGGATATGTACAAGAGACATACCCAGAATGCACTTGTGAAGAAGGTGATCATACTGCTCCTAAATCCTGGCTTCTTTCCCTTTGGAGTGACACGCTTGTAAACGCACTCCCTAAGCCAAACATTGGTCTTCATGTTCCAGGAGTCGAGAAGAACTTTGAAGTTAGATGGAAACTCGATTTCCAAAACTTTAACATTGGCGGCACCATTCCAGGTACTCTGACCAGAAGCATTGAATCCCATGAATCCGAGTCCAGTGACAATGCTAGCACCCTGTAAAAACATAGCTGAATATAAGACGAGGTATACTGTCGAGACATCATACCTCTGTCAGCGTCCAGATGGCATAGTACTTTGACCTTTCAAGGAAGCCATAAATCTGGAACAAGAAGATGCTAATAAAACTTTGTGAGGCAGATAAAATTGAAGACGTTACACAACGCACCGAACAAACAGATTATGCTCCATAAACCAAGACGTTAGAGCTGTGGAGTAGTTGTTGCTACCACCGAATACTACGAAAATGCCAAGATAGATCAAGCCCATAACCATCTTTCCATATGCATTGCGTTTCCTGCCACTTGGGAGTTTCCTGCCACCCTTGGTTTTCTCCTTGACTTTGTCATCATCGAAAATGGTCTCGTTAATCAAGCTGCGGTATTCCGATAGGTCGAGGTATGGGCCAACAAGAATTCCGGGGAAATAGAACCTATGGCGAAGATATGGAGTTGATACATTCACGACACGAAATTTTTAGTAACGTACGAATAGCCGAGAAATTCAAGAAGAGAGGGGTATTCTGTGATGCGCTTTTCCATTTGCCACTTGTCCAAATCCTGGAAGTTCTGAGGTAAACACGTTGATTTCCCAAAGACAAAGAGCCAGCTCACAGTTGTTGGCCTGCGGCCATCCCAAACATTCCAGGCAAATGTCGTGAGCTTCATAGTTAAAACCATCTGAGGACCTGTGATCTCCATAGTCTCATATCCGAAGCCATAAATAGCACGAATGACGTGGCTATCAAGTATGTCAGAGCATATTTACCAGTAGAAAGCGCGTGGCTACCCACTTGATGGTCAAGTGCCCCATAACGAAACTGTAGTAAGAGTCAGTCGGTTTCAACTGGGGATCACTTTCAGTGACTTACACGAAAACAAGCCACGGCATACGAGCGCTCTTGTCATAAGCCCCAAGGATATAAGTCACAAGTATGCTGACTAGCAGCTGGAAGAAACCCTTGTATAGTTTCAAGACAGGGAAGAAAAAGAAGACGGCGATAGCGATGTTGAATAAATGCCTCAAGGCTGGTTGGGAGGAAGGAATGCGAACAAAGACGCTACCCAGTGGATATGCGACGAGAAGACATGAAATGAGCTGTTCAGGTCGACGATTGTCAGTTTTTTTTAACACGACAGACAGGCGCGTTACCTTAATTTGGTCTACGCTGGCACCGACAGCGTTGGCTAACGGCAAGAAAAGCGCGTCCATTGGAGAACCAAGCACACCGGTCTGTAGAGAGTCGGGCGTCAAGTCGACGAGAGGGGGTTGAACTTACGAAGGTAGATTAAGAGTGCCTGCCAGAGAAGAAAAAGTTTGGGGGACTTTGCTGGGTATCCCCTTTTGGGATTTGCTCGATCAATACAACAAAGAGGCTCCTCCGAGCAATTGCTCAGCGCTCAGCGTTCAACAAGAGCGAGCAAGGCACATTCTTTATTCTTCGTAGAATTATGTATTCTCGTCTCATACCAGCTGATATAACTTAACCTTGTATTCTACGTTTATTTGAATAGTAATGTACTACACTAGTTCATAACCCAAATTATACTTTTTTGCCCGTCTCCATCTCCCATTCATTCACCACCTCACGCACTTTTTCGACGATGTCCTCTTTTGGCACCGCTTGGCCGAATGCCTCAACAAACTTGCCACTTGGGTCCATGAGATAAACGAAAATGGAGTGATCAACTAAGTAATCCCCGGCGGGGTCCGCATTGGGTGGTGTTGAGAAGTACACGCGATAAGCCTTACAAACGGCTTTTGTAGCCTCATACGAGCCGACGAGACCAATGTAGGACGGATGGAAATCTTTAAGATATTTGCCTACTCGGGCAGGAGTATCGCGGGCGGGATCGACAGAGATGAACAAGGGTTGAAAGATTTTACCGTGCTCTTTCTCTGTCCATGCTTCAGGACTATGTGTAAGTACAGAACGAGGGCAACGTACCAATAACGTCAAGAACTGATGTCACCTTGTCGAGTTCTTGTGGACAGATGTCCGGGCAATTTGTGAAGCCAAAGTAGACAAGCGACCACTTGCCAAGGAGATTTTGTTCGGTAAAGGGCTGGCCGTCAGGTGTTAACAAAGAGAATGGACCTCCGACCTGAGGACGTCCGTACTGTTTACTGGCGCGTTCCTCCTCTAGTATAGGCCAGGAAATTCATTGAAACATGACATTCGAAGTTTAGATACACGTACCGCGTCGCGCCAGTAGTTGTGCCTTTTCATGGCGAAAATAGAAGAAAAGTCCAATGCCAGTTACAACGAAAAGAGCTGCAGATGTTGGTGTAAAGACCTGAAGTTTGCCTTGAGCTCAAGCAGGGGATAGATGCCTTGCGGTCGTCGGCTTACCCCCACAGAATTGCGATCTGAGTAGCTTGATTGATGTCGTTTTTGTTGTGGCTGTCGCTGGACAAGGAGTTTCGCTGGTCGCGTCACCGAAGCGAACCTATGGAGTGCCCTCGGTGCAGACGTGTGTGCTTGCGATGAACACCGCTGGAGCGCACGGGAGAGCATGAGGTCGAGTTGTTTTGACTTGTGTCGACCGATGCTTCGTCTTGCTCGTTGTGTCCAACGATGCACACTTCTCTCGCCATTTCACCGTCTTGCGCGTGGCGTCGCGACGAAAACACGGCCGTACTATATAACGACTCCAATATTCTACCCTAACGCTGGTTAGTCGCATCGAGCCTGTAACTTCGCAGCTAACTCTGGTGCAGACCCTCATATTGGACATCTCTACTCCCTTGTCATAGCGGACGTGTTCGCGCGCTATCGACGCATTCTAGAACCAAACAGACCCGTCAGGTTCCTCGCTGGGACAGACGAGCATGGGCTCAAAATTCAAAAGGCCGCACAGGCCAAGGGCCTGCCGCCCGCCGAATTCTGCGACATGTTGAGCAGCCGTTTCCGGGTTCGTGCATGCATTACTTCGTCATATCGGGCTAGCATAATGGGCTCGTTTTACAGAGACTCGCAGAAAAGGCGCAGGTCAGCAACACAGTCTTTATGCGTACCACTCTTCCAGAGCACCACAACACTGTTGAGAGTGTCTGGGTAGGTACGTCTGCTCCCCTATTACCCATTTTAGCTAATCGTGTTCACCAGAACGCGCTTAAGGAAAAGGGTCTCATTTACACCGCGACCTACTCTGGATGGTATTCCATAACCGACGAATGCTTTTACACTGACGCTCAAATCATTGAGGACCCTGTCAAGGGGATGATTTCGCGTGAGACAGGATCCGTTGTGGAACGGCACACTGAAGTTAACTACATGTTCCGTCTTTCCGCCTTTAACGAGTCCCTTCTTGCGCACTACCGGAGCAGCGTGCATGTTTTCCCACCGCAACAGGACGCGTTTATTCTTCGGACCCTTGAACAGAAGCCGCTAGAGGACCTGTCAGTGTCACGCCCGAGTTCACGACTATCATGGGGTATACCTGTACCAGGCGATCCTGAGCAAACAATCTATGTCTGGTTCGACGCGTTACTGGTTTATCTCTCTGGGATTGGATATCCTTGGAACGGAGACAAGGGACTTGAAGCGGGTTGGCCGGTAGATTTGCAAATCATTGGCAAGGACATTCTTCGGTACGTTCTTTTGGTAAAGAAAACTTCTGATTGGGCTTAATGTTCCGCTAGCTTTCACGCGTTCTATCTCCCTGCGATACTGCAAGCACTTGGTTTGCCACTACAGGATCGACTTCTCACACATGCCCATTGGACTGTTGACCAGCAAAAGATGTCGAAGTCTGTCGGAAATGTTGCAGACCCTTTCGAAGCGATTGAGGAATTTGGCGTTGACGTTGTACGGTTCTATCTCTCAAGAGTCGGAGGTCGGTTCCGCGACGACACAGGTCAGGCTACCTCTCTGTTCCACATGCTGCGTACTCATCTCGACCCGTAATTCAAGATTGGTCGCGTACCCAGCTCGAAAAACATGATCGCGAGATCCAGTCTCAACTTGGTAATCTACTTATGCGCATCACATCCGCAAAAATTGCCAAACGCGCCAGCACTGCGCCTCCTTTGACCCTTTCGTCTATCCGCGCTAAGCTTCATAATGAATCGCCGATAGTTGCGCTGTTAGACGCGACGAAGTCCATGCCTTCCAAGGTGCGCTCATTGATGGATCAATTGGAGCTCGGTGACGCGCTGGATGAGATCATGGAAGTTCTGCGGATGGTGAGTCTTCCTTTCACTTCGTCTCATTTCTGCCAACGTCAGCTATCTCAGGCAAATAAAACCATCAACGATGTCGCACCTTGGGATAAGAACACTACGCCTGGTGACGTCTTCGCATGCCGAGGTGCTTCGCTTGAGGCTTTACGGGTAGTAGGGATTTGCCTGCAGCCCTTCATGCCTAGTGTTGCGGGGAGAGTATTAGATACCCTCAATGTGCCGTCGGCGGAAAGAACATGGGCTGCAGTCGAGGAGGAGGAATTACTCGAGCGATGGGCTCGGCCTGCACCTGGGGCCGACGTCAAGGAGGCTCCACGACTCTTTTAGACTGAAATCCAGAGATAGCAGATGCCTTTTTCCTCCCAAAATGATTACAAAAAACCAGTCACTATGTATCATGACTTGTTTAATACATTATCAAATAGAAGGGAATGAAGTAGAGTGCTTGACCATACTAGGGGGTATAGTACTAGAGGAATATCCATATAGATCGTCAACGTCATTTCTATTCGTCAAGACTTAACATTCATGCTTGATGATAGGGAGCGGTGGCAGGAGTCTGTTGAGGTGTGCCAGCCCAGCCAGGAGCGGGGGTCGCTTGCGGAGGGTAAGCTCCAGTATTTTGAGCAGGAGGGTACTGCTGGGTAGAGACAGTATTTTGGGCGAGAGTGTATTGCACAGTCGGGACGGCCATAGGAGGGACAATTACGGGAGGTGCATTGAATTCAGTCTCCTTAACAGACTGGTACCAAACTCTGTGGTAACCACGATTGGCAAGGATGGAGCTCAAGGTGACGAGAGTGACAAAGTAACCGAAGACTAGGGAAAGGCCTGCATAAAAATATGCAGTTTTCAGAAGTGATAGGTGACATACGAACAACCCAGGTCAGATGTGCAAATGCTTGAATGGCCATGAATTCACGGCAGGTTGTAGTGAAAATTGCTGGAAAAACCAAGGCGTCAGATCTCTCCAGGAAAGGACAATTTTGATACTCTTACAATTCCGGCTCGTGCAGCTGTGTCCAAAGGTAAGATTGGCGGCCTGAGAGGCAGTCGCGGCAGTAGACAAAAACAAAACCCAGAGCAGGCCTGAGAGGAAGTTGTCAGCACAGGAGTCATGGATTGAACGGTAACGCTTACCCGACCAAGCAATCTCCACAAGGATCATAGAAGTGACGGCACCTTTTCGCATGTTGTCAACGATTAACCTGAAGGTGCGTCTAAGCAACTAGGATCATAAAAACGTAAGGGACAAGACACATACATTACAGGCAGCGACAAGAATGCAAGGAGAGAAGTCGCTATCCCCAGTGCCGTAAACACAAAGTAGCCCTGGAATAAAGTCACCGTCGTGTTTGTTACATGAGCGCACAATGCAAGGACGATGACTGAGGCAAGGATAACAAAAGCTGTATGATACGAATGTCAGCTTGCAGCTCCAAATTTACAGCCGATTTACAGACCAAAGATACTTGTACGCAGAACGGCCACGAGAGGGGTAGCCATTGCGACAGAACAAGGCAGAGGAAAGGAAGGGTGAGACTCGGAAATTCTTCTTGTTCTTACTTACTTATCCTGAAAAACGTGTTATGTACCGGCATGATTCCCAGGTAGCCCTGAATGTAACCGTGATGGCCGAGGCCAAGCCAGGGGAGCCCAGGGGTCGAGGTTCAATCCATGAAATATATCGGACATCAAGTACTTACTGGATGACTTCCCGTAACGATCTGAAGTCGCTAACTGCTTCAGATTTTCTTCAGATGGTGTTTTGCCGTGATGCCGACGATGCCGATACTCTAAGCGAAGCCAAGCAAGCCCTGTCAGGACATGTCAGGCTTTGTATCTAATTTTAGCTTTCTCCAGAATGCAACATCTGGCGAGGGGTCCTGAGGCCTCGCCAGACTCAAAACTCGACTCCAAACCTCTTCAGACATATGTTATCTCCGATCCCATCAAAATTCATGTCTTTTATGGACATTTCTCCGATTAGTAATGCTGCCAAGCGCCTCGCTTGACGAGGAGACCATAGGAGACCATGCGGAAGACCATCAACTTTTGATAAACGACAGAGTTGGTCAGCGGCCAGAGACTTTGCTGGCTGACTTCGGACTTTGAAAAATCTGAAGTCTGAAGTCGCAAATTGGCTTCAGATTCCTACGGGAAGTCATCCACTATATACATCTGGATTCTGCAGTACATGGACAGATAGGACAGATAGAACTTTGAAGATGTGACATTGTCAAAAGAGGGGCATCAAGCTTCAAGCTTCAAGAGCCATGGAGAGTACTTATATCTGCCGATTACGAGCGCAGGCAAGGGCCAGCATTTTGGGTTCATATTTACATAATAAGAATTGGCTTGTAAGTTGACAAATTTATCTGATGTTTGCGTTATGTTAATGATTGTCTCACAAAGAAAAGGCTACAACTTGATAGGAATGCTTGTTGACTTCGAGATATGTGGGCGGATACCGTAGTGCTGCTGTGGCCAAACTCAGACGTCGTTAAAAGTTTTCTTTTTCTGTGCAGAACCCGATCAGTAAAGAAGTAGATGTCCGATCATCACGGAAAATTATCTCCAAAGGCACCTGGGGGAGTTTCGTGATAAGGCATTTGCTTATAGGGTTTGTGTGCGTATGGACAATTGAAAGATCCAAAGAGAAACCTGTTTGTGGCGGGGGAAGGCCTTGGGTTTTGCCCAAGGTTCCTCGGTACACAGAAGTGGCTTCGGCAAGAGGCCGAGAAGTGCGGTCAGTGAGAAGCGAACTCCGCCGCTTGACATAAGGAAAAGAAGTACAAAAAAGGAAACGTGGCGGCGGAAATCCTGGGAACGCACGTAGCCCCAGCTGCCAATATAATAATAAGCACTATGTACTTACATGCTTATGCAAACTTCAGAAATTACGTGCGATAGCTATGTACATTACAGAGTTCCTCAATTATTGTGGTACAGAACACGCTTTTGACTTGAGTTAACCAAGCACGTCACCGAACAAGAGCACTACAAGGGCAGAGATTTTTGGCATTGCTTCGATGGAATCGCCTCGTCTTGAGTCCCTGTGGTTTCACTGGATGCTACAGCGCTAGCCGGGATACGCCGCTAATATATGCCGATTTATGTTACCTCTACTAGGTCAATTACCAGCGGAACCATACGGTCGAAGTTTCAACATTTCGGGTTTGGCTATAGGGAAAGGAAGTAACAATTACGTTCGAGTTGCATTGATGTACTACGCTACGCTAGTGAGTGACTGAGGTAAAGATCGGGGTAGTTGAGCCAAGTGTAATTATGCCTTAAGGTTTTGGGCAGCAGGAACCTGTTGAGGTGTTCCCGCCCAACCGGGAGTGGGGGCCTGAGGAGGGTAATAGGCTTCGGTTTGTGGGGGAGGGATGTACTGTTGGGTCGGCATGGACATCGGGGGCGCGTCAAAGTCGATTTCTTTAACAGATTGGTACCACACTCTAGTGTAGCCGCGATTAAAAAGTTTGATACTGAAAGCACTGAGAATGAAAACATAAACGAAGACTGTATAAAAGTGTCTTGAGATTCACGTGGGGTCTTGAATAAAAGAATAACGTACGGGCTAGCCACGCCAAATGTGCGAATGCCTGAATGGCCTTGTATTCACGGCAAACTGTGGGGTCATTGAACCCTGGGGGAACAAAGACGTCAAGTCGATGCAAGGAAAGAAACTTTTGAATAAGTATACCGAGGTCTTCGATTGATCCAAACTTCTTCCTAAGAGAGCAAATTGTATTGGTCAGAACAGCAGTTTGAGTAGCATTCCCAGCGGTTGCCAGGAACAGGATCCAGAGTGTGCCTGATAATCATCAGTATTGTAATTATCAGCAGTCAATCCATATCATTCACCCAGCCAGGAGATCTCTACAAGGATCATGGAGGTAACAGTACCCTTTCGTAAATTATCGAGGATGAGCCTGAAGGTGCATATAAGAATGCGATTATGATTATAACGAGAAGGAAGATACACACATGGCAGGCAGGGTCAAGATTGCAAGGAGTGATGTCGCAATGCCCAATGCTGCAAATGGGAAATAGAATCCTACTAACTGCGTCGTAGCGTGCGTGACATGGGCACATAGGGCAAGGAGAATAAAAGAGGCCAAGATGACGAACGCTACATGAATGTGAGTTGGGCAATTGAAACTCACAAGGATTGGTACGAACCAAAGACGCCAGTGCGGAGGGTCGCAACGAAAGACTTAGCCATGACCAGGACAAAGGATAGAAGAAGGGTGCCGGATGCACCACCAGGCTGAAGGAGGTGTCTTTAAGAATCCGCACCTTATCGCCAAGCTATCAATTTATTACCGGCTTAAGCAGGGTCAGAAGGTCCTACTACTACAACGGTCATTGAAAGATGCCAAGAGGTGGTGGGTATTGAGTAGTTCTTGATGTCACCGCAGAGCACAGCTCCATCGTAGAGGGATATTCAGTTCTATACAGCGTGGGACCTTAGTTGATTTGGAATGTCAGCGTTTTTGGCAGACAATGATGAGAAAACAAAGATCCAGAGATCATATATGTAAATGCGCAGTTGTTTAGATGCTCGTTCATCAGGAGGAAATGAGTGAATGATACCTTGTTTACGATGAACGTGCATCTGAAGAAGTAATCAACTCAACAGTTTCTGGCCATGGAATGCTATCGTTTTGAAACCATGACAATTGTTCTCTCACCATCGACATCCTGAATGACACTTGAATGAAACAGGACAGCAAGTTACGGGGTTGATATTGATGTGATAACAGATACTGTGAACCATCATGTGAAGTGTGGATCAGCAAGAGATTTAGTGCGGAACTGACCATCTATTCAATAAATCTTTTGATGAACAATATTAATGACCCAGTGATCCACTGTTTGGATTGCACATGACATTTCAGTCTCACACCAAGACCGTCCACACGTTTCGTGAGCCTACATGACAGCTTGATAGTTGAATGTTCGAACCCACACACTGATCAAAGCAATGATTGGCACTTGTATGTAGGAATCGCTATGCATCACAAAGTGAATTGAACGGGGCACAAGGAGCAATGGCAACGTATTTTTGGTCGATCAACATTGAATGGTATGAGATTAACCTCCATAAGTCCACGAACAAAAGAAAGAGGCTGTAATGAGATCTGAGTGTTTCTAACACCTATGCCGTCACCGGCGTTCTAACTGATCCAATGAACAGACCGATCTGTTAGTGCCGGCGTACTAGGATCCTCAGGCTCATGAGTGTTGAGATCCTGGGGCTCAGAAGTATTACTCCCGATAAAAGAACGGAAGTCGAACCAGTTGATGGATGTGTCGACAATATGGGTCTCGCCAGTTTGAACTGAGAACTCCAAGTGCGGACGACGAACAGCGAGGCTGTGGGTAACAGCGTGGCAGACCAAGACGAAGATGATGACAAGGATGACGACAGTCGTGCGTACTTTGACTGGGAGAGATAAGGGCTTGGTTTGTACGAACGAAGAGACGCGTTCTCGTAGACTGGGCTTTGGTCGTGGTGCTAAAAACGCGATTGAAAAGTCATGGGACGAAGACGGCGATGACGGAGTGACGATGATCGCGGGCAGCGACGATTTCTCCGTCACGAGCGGAAGGGAGAGATCTGGAGTGATGATTACCCTGATTATAGGTATACGTACTTAAGACGAAGGTGAATGAGACGCACCAAGGGGGGCAGGAATCAAAGTGTAGTCCAGACGACTGGGTAAACGGTGAACACGTTGGCCTTGGAGTACAAATAAGCAGGCAGCAATGAACGAGGGGTAGAAAGCAGCTAACCATGGCGAGGCATGATATACGAGAGTTATGATGCACAGCAAAATACTTGCAACTGGGAGAGCACAATATCGATTATTAATGAAACTCGAGCTCGAGAGGGGAGGACAGTGAAGAGATGGAAAGTCTAATGAGCGTGAGTGCAAGGAGTGTAGATGAGGTTGAAGCGAACGCCTGAAGCTTGAGGCCGTAATATGATACTGAAGTATGGAGAGACTTGATGAGAGGCGATGAACTTGTCAAGAATCTTTGAGTTCCACTCTTGCGTATACGGTCATTATATAATACCCCCATTTATGATCGCCAGCTTTCTTGAACGCGGAGAGCTCATTCTGCTCTAGCTATAGTTATTTGAAGGGAACACCCATTCTTTGTACGTATTAGCGCCACGTACAGTATTGCCTTGCTAACCTCGGTCGATCATTGAAAACAGATTGATCGTGTCGATCCACGCTCAGTCAAAACGTTGTTCAAACGCCAAAAATGTCGACCTCTGTACTTCTTGAGGCACCCCAGTTCAGATCCACTCATACCCCCCTAAAATCTGCACATCTGTCCTCTCAGTCATACGTTCTGTCCATAGTCTCATTACCAGGCCATTATGCGGCTTCAGCCTCTGCGCCAGCCAACACGATCGATATCTTCGATAAAACAACCCTTCAGGGTGTAGAAACTTTATCTGGGCATGATGTCGCGACCACTTCTCTCCATGCTGTTGAGAATATTGGAGGTCTCTTTGGACAATCTCTAATGTCGTCTGGAAGAGACGGCAGCGTCAAAATTTGGGACCCCCGTTCTAACTCGCATAGCATAAAAAGTTAGTCGAGGCGTCTCTGTTGTTCTTAAAAAAATTTGACTGCTCAAGATATGCGTAGTGACTAATCTCGGTGCATCGAGGGCACTGCTCTGTTGTGATGTCTCTCCAGACGGGTTGACGGTCGCTGCTGGGACAGAGATGCAAGGAGAGGACGCGCTCATCTTGTATTGGTACGCGTCGATCTAATCTCAATTACTCAACTGTATCGAAACTTCAACTTTACAGGGATCCAAGGCGGCCTGCAGCACCCCTACGGACTCACGGCTCCACCCATTCCGATGATATAACTACTGTGTGCTTTGCCCATGCCGCCTTGGGGATGCCACGGAATACTTTGTTGTCTGCATCCTCTGACGGCCTGGTAAGTACATCCAATGCTGACGAGGCAGACGAAGATGAAGAAGTGTTGCATGTTAGCAATTGGGGCTGTAGCATATCCCAGGCTGGTTGGATTCAGGCATCTTCTGGTGTCAAGATTTGGGCTGCGAGTGATATGGAGACTTTTAGCACCTGGACTTATGAGGTAGGTTTGTCGTTCCTCATGAAAGATATTACTAAATATAGGACCAGCTTGACTTGTGCCAAAGCTTGGATATTCGGAGTCCAGTCTTGCATGGCGGGCGGACTTGGGTAACAGACTATCTCATAGGCTGTGCGAGAAACCCAAATACTCCAGAGACCCTTGGAGTGTTCGCTGGGTCGAACGAGTAAACTTATGCAGTCTTTACACACAATCAACATACTGACCGTATCACAGAGGCGACATCTCTTTACTTTCTAACGCAAACCTGAGTGTCTCTGGCGCCCCTTGGTATTTGCATAATACTTGGTCTCTTGGCCATGTCGGGGTCGTTAGATCATTACTTTGGGACCATGAGGTGCGTCGGGATCAAGATATATGATAAATAGCGGTTGATACTCTCGTAGAACAACGCATTAGTGACTGGAGGTGAAGATACCAAGATCAATGTCTGGCCTAGCCTTTCTCCCGAGCCTCAGTCAGATGACGACGCGATGGATGTAGATCCGAACCCACGCAAACGAAATCTCGATCGAGATGACGAACAGGTAGGCAGCTGGTCGAGATTTTGCCATATTGGACCATCTTGACCATATAATAGGATGGAAAGCGAGCAAAACGGTAGAGATCTGCATATCCAGTCTGATCACATGTTGGACATATTACTTTCCAATACAAAAATCTTTGAACACAGCATCTAGAATGTCTTCAACATCTATCAATCCAGACACTTTCCCCACTGCTTGAGCGGCGTATCGGAGCTCTTCCGCGGCCAGCACAATGTCGGAAGGTCCTGGGATAAAAATTTCAGGCGACACAAGACGAATGAAAGGGTTGCAAGCATACCTGTCTCAAGGAACGCTTGCAAGAATCGGCATGCTGATTCTAGGTGGACTCGGTGGCGTTCGCGAGTTACCAAAGGCGTCTCGCTAAATAATTCGGCTTCGTTGAGGTTAAAACTGCAGTGAGAATCGGTTAAGAACAGTGGAGAATGGATCATGACAGGTTGTTCATACCGATCTTGCAGCGTCCCTGCAAACCCAGACAAAAACTCAGCAGTGGCCTCATCTGTGGTCAAGCTGACTGCCCAAGCCATGTGACCAGACAAGGTCAAGGCTTGCTCGCACACCGCGGCTGATGCCAGGTCGGATTTATTGAATAAGATTAGCGTATCTGGTTTAATTAGGCTCTCAAGGGCCGACGGGATATGAAGGCACGGTCCTTTGGGGGTTTGCTCTACTACGTCAGGGAGGGACAACACACATAGCGAGAGGTCTGCGGTCTGGACACTGCATCAAGTCAGGCACTGGGTATGGACGTGTATGACAAACACCAACGCTTTTCTGGCCCGCTCGATGCCAATACTTTCGACAAGGTCATCGGTTGCTCGGACACCAGCTGTATCAGACACGATAACTGGAAGGCCGCCGATATCGAGCGACAACTCAAGGATATCTCGTGTTGTACCTGGGACGGAGGTGACGATGGCAGCTTCCCTTTGGGCTGCCTAAAGATTAGTCCTTGATAGTCGGTTAAGATCCGAAGGGACTTGCCTAGAAAATTCAAGAGGCTGCTTTTGCCAGCATTTGGAGGACCAAATATAGCGAGGCGAACACCAGAGCGGATGATTTCACCCCTACGATTGTCTCGTAGATGTCTTTGGATAGTCGCGAGAAGACTCTGTGCTCGAGATCTGGCTGCAAATGCGTTAATTAGATTGTATTGAGGGATTCATGACAGCCAAACCTTCGTCATACACTCCCTCCTCGATGTCTTCGCCTTCGCCAAAATCAATGAGAGCCTCCACGTTTGCAAGGCACCCTATGATCCCGGAACGCAAGTCGTCATATTGCGCTCTTACAGCACCCTGCGTTGTGATATTACTGATATTGTAATCATGTGGAGAGTCATAGGAGGGCATATCGCACCCTAGCTGCAACTACGGCCATGCGTCGCTGAGTTTCTGTTTCGGCGTTGATAAGGTCCTTGAGTCCTTCTACTTGAGTAAGGTCAAGTCGCCCCCCAAGAAACGCACGACGCGTAAATTCGCCTGCTTCGGCGGGACGGCAGAAGGATAGTTGCGAAAGTGCACCAAGCACGGATGAGATGATGGCGCGTCCAGAGTGCAAGTGCAATTCTACAACGTCCTCAGTCGTGAATGACCGTGGTCCTGCATTGAGGTAGGTTTGAGCATCGAGACCTCTCGGCCGACGTGTCGGACATATGCAAACCTTTGAAGTAGACTGCCAGCCCATCATCCAGGGGTTCAGACTCGTTGAAAGGGTGCAATATACGGCAGCGTTCCATTTTCCATGGTTCCGGGGCTTTCTTCTTTGAGGTCCTGACCATAGAATTCCAAACAAGTAGCGCATCGGGTCCAGATATTCGAATTACAGCTACTCCGCCCTTTCCCGGGGGCGTGGAAAGAGCATAAATTGTTCGTCGTTGGGCGTCTGACGCGACAAGTTGCGGTCCGTTTTTAGTCGTCAAAGGCCGAGAACATCGCACAGTGGGGCAACATATTGGCGAAAAAAAGCGAAGATGAGCACAAGATTGTCGAGCTGTCAACTGCAAGGAACGGAGCATAAACAGCTGAACTCACGCTGAGCTATTGCAGTGGCAGTCGTCGCGGTCGCGCTGCACGTGCGACAAAGCGGAGTTCCCACGGGCCGCGTTGGAGGGTTTCCCCAGATTCGCATCTAGCAGCCAGGCCTGGCGACTCGAACAATTGATCCTCCTCTTTAACGACTACAAAACACATCCGCAACCATGGGACAGTCACGTTTGTATTATCTGCGTCTGCAAGAGTTCGTTCCCTCTGATAGCTCATACTAGCATCTCAGTTTATGGAGGACATGGAGAAGCGGTCCAATTGTGAGTCAAAAAATGAATCTATGCTCTTCTCCGCTGATATGGGGCACAGTCACTCAGCCAGAACTTGAGCGACTAAAGAAACGATTTATGAAGCTCGATAGGTTCGTCTGACCTCTAATTCAGGGTTTTTGTTCGGACCTTGACTCCGCTGCAAGCGATGGCTCAGGATCCATTGACCGCGATGAGTTCCTCCAAATACCCCAAATTGCCACAAACCCCCTTGCATCACGTATGATTGCTATCTTTGACGAGGAGTGCGTGCCATCTTTGTCAAAATTCGGCGCGCTAAACATAACATTATTTCAGTGGTGGAGGAACGGTGGATTTCCAGGAGTTCGTGGGTGGCTTGAGCGCTTTCAGCAGTCGAGGGGGACGGGAAGAGAAGCTCAAATGTATGTCTCTGTATACTTTTGACCAGGTTTTCAGGGATATAACACAAGACGTTTGTTCCTGACAGTTGCGTTCAAAGTGTATGATGTCGATAGGGACGGTTACATTTCGAATGGAGAACTATTCTTGGTGCTGAAGATGATGGTGGGGAGCAATCTGAAGGTGTGTTGAGAACCATCCGTGATGCATGCATGGAGTCATCAATTAATACGCTGTGTGTCACAGGACCAACAGTTGCAACAGATTGTGGATAAGACGATATTGGAAGCAGATAAAGATGGCGATGGCAAGCTCAGCTTTGACGAGTTTGCACAGATGGTTTCAAATACGGTATGTTGCTGTCTTGTGCGCGCTTAAATAAAATTGCTCATGCTATTCGTAGGACATTGTGAAGCAAATGACGCTAGAGGATTTGTTTTAGTTCTTCCGTTTCGCTTCTATTATACCCTATCACACTCGCTAGGCTCATCTGTATTTCAACAACTCTGTAATGCATTCTGTATGCTATGTCACAGCAAATGACGTATAAGATGAGTGAGGGAGGCCGGATAAAAGTATCTAAACGAAATGAAAGAATAAGTAGGATACTGGGCACCGTAGGAGTCCGAAAAGTTACAACAAAAGACGATGATATGTAGTGTACACAGGGAAGATGTATCTCAGTATCTAAGCGGGGACGGATCACGATAATATCGGGCCGGTGTTTGCCGAGTCGGTCTGGTCTGGAATTAGAGAATGACCGCGATGTCGTGCATGCACGCGAATAACACGAGGATGGAGGCAGAGGGTGGACTCTGTGGCGGGGTAACACGGAAAATAGATGACAGAAGAATGATCGGCAGACAAGTCACAAAGACACAATCAGGGTCTGCCCATCATTCCAGTGCTGCCCGGAGCCTTTCAGTAATTGAAAGCGGATGATGTAGCAACAAGAAAAGAATGTGTTTCAAGTGAGAGCGGTGCAGTGGAGACGTTCGTGCCAGGGCGGTCCCGATGTGAGGAGGCAGCAGAGAAAGGAGAGTGTTGTGGGAGTTTGCCGAGTTCTGCGAATGGAGAGTATGCGGTCGGATTCTGATGCTGAGCTTGCAACTGCGCGAGGTAGAAAGGATCGGTACTTGTGAAAGACGAGGGGGATTCGGATGATGTCTGGTTGTTGGATGAAAAGTGAGTTGTAGACCGCGATGGTAACGGAAGCGAAAATTGTAAAGCAGAAGCGTTGGGAGAACGGGGAAGGAGGAGATCTTCGACCATGCGTTCGTCTTCCATATCGTCAATGGCCCAACTGGGGCCGGCTGCAACAGCCTGAGGATCGGCAAACTGGGCAAAGTTGGTGTAGGTCGGGGTATTGCATGGCTGTGAGAAGGATGTCTTTCGCGAAACCCTCTGGGGATTTGAAGGATGTATGACAGACGACGCAAATAGCGTCTTTGCCAGTTGGGCCTTTTGAGACAGTCAGTGTATGTAGACACGAGGAGATATGGGAAATACCTGGAGAGCCGCGAGATCGAGGTCCTCCTGGCCGACATGGCTTGCACTGAGGGAGTTGGCGAGGTCGTCTATGGAGATGCTCATGGTTGCCGGGAAGGTCGAGGACTGGCCCAAGCCGGTACTATCTATTAAAGCCAAAATCATCGGAGACAGTCCAAGCACGTGAGTCCGGTCCGGCTTCTTATTGGCACTATCATACTTTTTAGTCCCGTCTCCCTTGTGCCCGAGCCACGGCCTGCGCCGGCCCAGGGCCATCTAGATTCCTCCTCGTCTCCCAACCAGTCCTCCAAACATCTTCTCGTCCGTTTCTAGAAGTCGGAGGTATTCATTCTAGTGCGTAGGGTCAGCGCCGATACTCATGGACACGAGATTGTCGCATCGCTAACCTCCATCATCGAAGGAACGCACTGTCTAAGCAAGTCGCACGTGTGTCTCAATGCCGAACTGAGATCAGCTGGCAAACAGAACAACAGCCTCGCGTCATATGTCGCAGAGTGATCTCGCATCAAAAACTCACCGCAGGTCTTTCCAGAGTCCTTCAAAGTTACCCAGCATCTCGCCACCGCGTCTAGAATTGTTGTCTTCCATCGCGGAATACATGGCGTACATTCTTCGATAAGAATTGACAATAGCCGAAGCGAAGCGATCTGTATGTCGTCTGGCCAAGGATTTGCTATGTTGGGCTTGAGTGGGTGCAACAACTGTGCGATGAGTGCCTGCATAGTTGCCCCGTCAGTTTTCCAATTCCCCACGTATACACAATTTCACCTTCATGAATCTCGCATTTCCTATTTTTAAAGTGCGAAGGAGAGGTGGGAGCGCCTTAAGCGACGCAAGGACCACATCCGGCCTGTCAGATGCGTAGAGCCAGATGCCGCGGATGACACCGTCTCCGAGCAAGGCACACAACTGGTCGAACTGTTCTGAAGAACCTAGTTCCGTTGTGAGCAGTGTCAGCGTTAGATAGGCATCCACAGCCGCTTCAATAAGCTGGGGAGTCTCAGTATCGTTGAGATGTGTTAGACAAGTACTGAGGGACTGTAGGCGCGCGCCTAGTTTATTCGGAGAAACATCAATTTCACATTTCAGTCACCCACCGAGCGAATGAGCCCATCCACTCCCGTCCGCCTCAAGAGTTGACCTGGGACCTCGCGGAGCATTTCCGAAACTATCCCCACACCGCGTAACTTGTAGCGTGCCTCAAAATCATCCAGCAGTGTCATCACGGGTGGAATGATTAAATGCCATAGAGTCTCGTACCAATCCCGCTAAAACACGCGTCAAACACGTCTTTCATCAGTACAAGGAAGAAGAAAAGACGTACATGGATGTGTCGTATACACCACGACACGAGATTCGCGATTCCTGGTGCCGTCTTCCACGTTTGATCATCGTAAAAGTCATGGGTAGCCATCGATCCGCCTGCTGGCCGCGGAAGCTTACGACCAGAGGCATTAAGTTTGGGATGAGGGTTGGATTGGAAAAGAGGTTTGACATTGTGATTGAGGATTTGTGTGAGTAGAGATTGCGGGGGATCGTCAAAATGCCGCAGAATTTCTGTCTGAATATATGAGTCTATGGTCGCGGGGAACACAACACCTATTCTTACGTACCTTCAGCCGTAGTTCGTCCAATTGGTGTTACCCATGAATTCTGACCGTCAAACGAAGTTGCTACTTGAATGATATCAGCCTGCAGCTGGTTGGCCAGTGGGAATTCGGATTTTTTTTGATCTAAAATGAGTTGAAGTTCAATGAGGACGCGCTCAGCGGAGCCCTTCCATTCGTCGAGACGAGCTAAGACAGAGTCCTCGGTTATGTGTTGAATGCGCGCATAGTCTTCTGGTACCCGCAAGTTGTGAAGCAAAAGCTTGAGGTTGTCCGACATCGTAGTATGGACGAGAAAATTCTTACTGACATCATGATTCAATCCGAGATCAGACAACTAGTATTGGTTGAGTATTTGCACATCCGCTGTGTGCAAACATACAAGGACTCAATTATATCCACTGTAGGTACATGTACCAAGGTATATATATCCTTTGAAAATTACTCGTCAATATCCTCCTGCATGATGATCTTCATTCTAAACTCCCCGACATCATCCCGGTCATAAACTGCCCACACAGTGTCTTCGTCTTCTGCGTCCATGCCGTCTAGAAGGATGTTGCGTCGTGTCGTGTCCTCCACGATGGTATCGATATCGACTTCCTCGTCTTCTGCCTTCATCTTGCGCTTCATGATTTCTTCTTCGTCCTCCTACGATGACAGAAGCCTCATCAGTGGCGGTTGTTAGCAAAAAGATTCAGTCTCACAATATCAAACTCATCTTCCTTCTCTTCATACTCGACATTCTCGTCCACCTCCTCGAAACCCCCTGCGAACGCGCCCCATCGCTCTGGATTTGGACTATGCCAGAGGAGAACATTGCCTTCTTTTGTCGTCGAAACTATTGACGATTTCGAAGGATGCCACTTGGGGGAAGTTAAGAATTCTGTAGTCAAACCTAGTGGAAGGGACTGACATGGATATCGACAAGCGGCTCCCTTCCGCCGTCAAGGGCACTTGCGAATTGGCCATCGTTTGAGATATCCCAGATGTAGATCTTGTGACTAGCCGTGTCTGTCGCACCTTCATTTACACCTTACAATCAGTGATGGGGTAATCGGAAAAGCATTTGAGTGCACCCCCAGCAAGCCATTCCCCATCAGGACTGTAAGACATGCCATGCCATCCCGTCTTGTTAATAGGATCGTTAAACCGATGAGTCGGCTCAAGCTCGTCGTCGATGAATTGGCCCTCAGGTGTCGGGGTTTTGTACATGGGGAGGTTGAATTGTCGGAGTGTCCTGTCCGACGAATTCGTAACGAGGCGGCTTCGGGATCCAATGCATTAATTAGGGCGACGCGGGGGCGAGATATACGATTTCACCGTCCGGATTTTGCAAAGGCAAGACCCTTTATGGTACCTACTGCACCACTAATTTTGTGGCGCGCAATCATCTTGGACAGACCGTAAGTAATACCGAAAAATGTATATGAGAGTTACGTACTGCTTTCGTTCTAGTGTTGAAGACGAGGACATACCCTGAAGATGTGCCAACGAAAATGAATTTGCCTGAGGGATCAAAGCGAGCGGCGGTCATAGCAGAACTACTCAAATGAGAGAATGGTTCGAAAAAGAATAATTGCCGGAAACTAACCGAGACCGGCTGGATTGCTCATCCTCCCCTTGCTGTTGAACTTCGCATAACTCGACACGAGACCGTGATTTTCGTCGAAGATCTTCAACGTAGGCCTCTCCGGAGCTCAACAAAGCTAGGACAATGTTGCTAGAGATGATAGTCAATGGACCACACATGATTACGAAGATTTGAAAGACGCACCTATTCCTAGGGTGGAACGATGCTGATATGACAGAGCCATCGAAACGGATGGTGGCCATGCGCTGTATTGGGTCGCACTGAGAGGCCAAGTCCCACTTTATGACATTCCAATCCTTCGATGACGTTAGAATCCAACGAGAGTTGGATGACCAACTGAGGTGAAGCGTTGAACGGAGCATGATCTAAAATTCCTCGAGAGTACGCACTCAAGGCTGGTCACGGCTTTGACGTGCCCCTCTAGCGATCGTATACGAGCTCTCGTTTCTAGATCCCAGACAGCTGCCGCGCCGTTTGATCTGCCAACACCGAGGTATCTTCCTGATGGATCGAAGCGCGCGAAGGCAGCCGAGGCGAAGAGTGAAGCCTGAACGGCAGTAGGGTGAGTAAGGTTGAAGGGACCTGCATGGTAGTCAGTTGTGGACTGCTCCAGTTTTTACAAAAAACTGACTGATAAGCGACTCGTTCATCGTGAGCACAGTTCAACAGCTTGTGTTGTAACAAGCGTGCTGCTTGTACAGCTTTGTACAAAGTTCCCTTGCTCTCCCACGTTGACATCAACTCCTGACAAATCAGTTCACACGTTTAGTGCTTGTGAATTTCCCTAATCCGCGCAACCGCAACCGCAACCGCAACCGGCCCAAAGTCCTGAGCAACCGGACCGCAACCGCAGTCTAACCTGCAACCATGAACGGTCTATGCAACCGCAACCAGTTGAAACTGGTTCTCCTCACAACTGGTCTTCCTCACAACCAGTCATAGACCAGTTGAGAACCAGTTGGGACTGATTTGGCACAGAGAACCCTCATTTCCTTGGCCCACTGTGCCTGCAATAGAAGTGCCTGTGTCAAAATGCACCACATAGCAGCTGCTGCAAGCACAGGCACTACAAGTGCAGCAAGAGGTCAAGGGATAAGGCAGAAGCATCAAGGTAGATGGTGGCATGGGGGCAGCATCATGTTGGTTGTGTTCGGTGGGTGGCATGTGGAATTGCAGACATCGTTTTGTCTTAGGAAGGGTGGAGGTTGTCCGTGAGAGATTGTAAGTTAGTTTCAAGAGTGTAGGCACAACCTATGTACCTCAACAGATGGTTGTAAGGGAGGTGAGCCCATGAATATGGAGTTTGTGGGCTTGGAACAGTACTGGCAGCAATTGTACAACCCTTGCCATATCAAAATCTGATGAGGGGAGGGTGCAGAGATGGGGTAGGAGTGTGATCCCAGCTGTCAAAGGGGTCATTGGATGAGTAGAATGGCTGACAGGTTGCATTGAAGTTGGAGGTGGGTGTTGATGTAAGCAGATGGCACAGCCTGACTTACAAGAGATGACAAAAGATAAGACAGACAGGTACAAGAAGGGATCACACACAGGAAACATATCTGGGCTCTGTGTATATGGAAGTCTAAAGTAAGTACATGTGTGCAATCTCTGTAAGTATCTATAATCAACACATGATCATGTGTCTACATGACAATGTAAGTGTGATGCACTTACACTCTTCCATCCCCTCTCCTTTGGTCCTCTAACTCTTGTTTATGTGTTTCCCATTCATTCAAGGTGATACTCTCCTCCATTTCTCATGCAGGCCTCCACAAGTCTGCTTCCAGACCATAACCTGTCCATCTGACCAAGTATTGTTTTTGCTTCCCCTTATACCTCTTGTCGATGATATGATCCACAAAATACTCCTCCTCACCATCACTTGTGACAATAGGACCAGGCATGGCCAACCAACAAGAAGGGAAAAGTTCATTGTCATTTTCCTTATATGGCTTGAGCAAGGTGGCATGGAACATTTTGCATTTGGCCAGTGCTGAGGGGATGTCCAGTTCATACATTGAAAAATCTGAGAAGGACATTACAACCACATATGGACTGTCAAATTTAGGCATGAACTTTGTGATGCGCCCATCCTTTTTCTGCATGAACTTCCATCTACAGTTAAAGGTGGACAACAAAACATGAGAGCCTTCACAATAAGATATTTTAGGAGAACAACTCTTGTTTGCCTTGTACACCTGAATGAGTTTAGCTGCTGTGAGGTTATCCATGGTGTCAAGGAAATTGTTGTGAATCACATGAATGATGGTAGCAGCCTCAGAGTTTGTAAGTTCAGTGGGAAGTGGGGCAGATTTAAGAGAAGGGAAAACACGAGGAGAGAAACTAGATTTCAGTTGAAAGCCAGAGTAGCCAGTAGAAGAGTTAATGGTATTCATGATGTGAAAGTGGATGAGCAGGAGTGAGTTTATCCAGCCAACCTGATCTCAATTGACATGGAAACGAATGCACTGAATAACCATTTTGTTTGATTGTTCAGAGAGGCCATCAGTTTGGGGGTAGAACAAAGTGGACATCCTCGCAGAGATACCAGACAGTTTGAGGAAGGCTTTCCAGAATTGTGAAGTAGATAAGGAATCATGGTCACTAATTATGTTCAGAGGCAGCCCATTCTCACAGAATCAGGTGTTGAAGAAAATGAGGGTGAACTCCTCCATTGTTTGATTTGAGTAGCAGGGTGCAATGCAGATGTTCATGCCAGAATGACAGGAAAAGGTGACCAGTTGATTGTAGCCCTGGTCAAGAAGCAACAGTCCAACAAAATCCATTGTGATAGATTGAAAACATGCATCGGAGGTAGGAAGAGGATGAAGAGGTCCAGCTGGCCTTTTTGAACAGTCTTTGTTGCGTTGACAATCAGGGCAAGAAGGAATGTAGAGCTTAACTAGGTCACAATGCATGTTGGGCCAGTAGAACTCCTCATGAAGAGCAACATAACATTTGTCCCCTCCAAAATGGCCAAGATGATTGTGAGCCATCATGAAAAGGTTTTCATGCAAGTTTTTGTAATTTGGAATGACAAGGCAATCAGTGACATATAGCAGTCTGTTGTGATGGTTTATTCCTGTAACATGAATACTGTGAGTGTGGTTATCCAAAATCCTACGAGTGAAAGGATCCTTGTACTGGCCTTTAAGTTATGCAGGATGTGGGAGTTGTTGGTGACAGACAGGATCATCCCAATTATCATTTCAGAAGCAGGAGGGTCTTTGTAAGATGATGGTAGATGAGACAGTACATCTGCTACTGTGTTGTCCTCACCCTTGAGGTATTGGATATTATAATAGTATTGAGAGAGGTATTCCATCCAGTGGGCCTGGTATGTGGAGAGATCCCATTGAGTGTCAAAATTTTGGAGGATACAATGATCAGTACAGATGTGGATGTGGGATCCAAGGAGGTCAGTGCACCACTTTCACAGCACTTGGAGAATGGCTAAAAGTTCTTATTCATGCACTGGATAGTTGAGTTCTGCACCTGAGAGGGGTTTAGAATCAAATGTGACTGGACAAGCAGATTTCCAGGTCTCCCCAAACAAAAGGATGGCACCAGTCCTTCTCTTACTCACATTGCACGTAAAAAAAATCTTTTTCTCTCTTGGGTTCTTGTGATTGATGGTAGTTAAGCAGTCACAGCTGGTAATGAGGCACTTGATGGCCCCAAAGGCTTTTTGGTGGTTGTCCTTCTATGGTGGGAAATGCTGGTTGCAAGCTTTCTTTGTAAGGGGATTGAAGACTGAGGCATGTTTTGCTAGGGCTGGCAGAAAGGTGGAGATGTACCAAACCAGTCTGAGGAATTGTTGTACATGTTTAGCATGATGAGGAACAGGCCAATTGAGAATCTTTTCAATCTTTGATGAGTCTGCTTCAATCCCTCAAAAGGAAATACGGCGTTCCAGGAAGTCAACTTCTGTGCAGAACAAGATGGTCTTCTTCAATGAGCAGTAAAGTTTAGCATGGCGCAGCACCTCCAGAATTTTTTGTACATTGTCGATGTGCTCCTCAATGGAATCTGACCAGATAATAATGTTGTCAAGGTATATATGACAGAACACTCTAATGAAGTCCTTGAGTGCCAGGGTGACTCAGTGTTGGTGTGTTGCTGGCACACTGCAAAGGCCCATTGGCATGACAACCCACTTCCAAAGACCAAATGGTGTCATTGTAGCAGTGTACTTAATGTGATCAGGGTGGATCAAGGTCTGAAAAAAGGTGTTTGCCATATTGATTTTTGTGTAGTATTTGTGACTAGCGCAGTCAGCCAAAACATTGTTGATGTGTGGCAGAGGGTAATTATCTGGTTTTGTGTGTGAATTTAAGATGTGCAAGTCATTGACCCATTGGAGTAGGGCAGCAGCATCAGCTTTAGGAATGATGAAGGAAGGGGAGCAAAACTCTGAGGATGAGAGATGTATGTGGCCCACAGCAAAATGCTGCTTGATAATCATTTTCCAACTGTTTTACAACTTCCAAGGGCAGTTGTAGGTGCAGGCAATTGAGATTTTTGCATCTGGTTTGACATTGATTGAGTAGTAGACATTGTGGGGGTGGGTTTCTGACATGAGAGATATCAGAGGGAAAACAATCCACAAATTCAGACTTCAATTTCTTGTCAAGGCTGGTGAGTCTATCAGCCTCAGCCAGCAACTTAATTCAGTCTTGAATAAGGGCAAAGATGTTGATGGTGGGCATTGACACTGTGAGGTTCCATGTCAAAACATTCCTTCTCCCCATGCAACTTTTGTGAGTAACTCAAAGTGGACATTCTTCTGGATCTCATACATAGCAGTCTGACCTTTCTTGATCACTTAGCCTCCACTTGACAGCATTTGTGAAGCAACATCACATTGACTGGCTTATGGGGCTCAGGGGGGAGCAAGTGCAAAAGATTGAGTCCTGTTGAAGTATCTATAGCAGTCCATTTGGCTGCATTGATGGCAATGTTATTATGAGCTTGAAAGTCTAAGCTGAGGAGAAGGTCTGTGTACAAGTTTAGGCAGATAATGAAGAGTTGCAAGTGAGAAGTCCATGAAGAAGAGAGAGACATAACAGAAATCTCAACATAAAAGTTGAGAGTAATGGGCTTCTCTCCATTGGCATATGCAGTGCTTGCAACAAGTGGTTTGAAAAGGCAGTGGTGAGGTAGATTGAGTTGCATAGTAAAATCCTTAGAAATCATTGCTGGTGAGGTGTAAGGGAGCGTACCCTTCACTGGTCAGGCCAAAACAGAAAACAAAACCGCGCTATGTTCTCTAGACGAATCTACGAGCGTACGTACAATAGTGAGAGAAAGAGGGAAAAAGGAAGAATGAATCTCCAATGCAAGATGGCGGATATAAGAGACAGAAGCAAAGCGGATGTCTAAATAGATATCAATAGTCAGGTCGTCGTAATCATAGGATTACACCCCTCCCCATCCACAAAAGAAACAGTTGCCGATAAGAAAAATAAAATGAGAGGGAAAAATGTTAGTAAATGAAAACAAAACTGCTCGCACGGGTGCGTCAAAAACCCGGTGGGAAAAGCTACCGGCAGCAGGCACATGGCGAAGAAGAACAGATTATGTTAACCCATCACCATTTCCTGCCAACCACACGTCGAGTGCTTCGTTGTTTTCAAGTTCGCGTCCCAATTTCCATTCGTCGTGTTCAGGCCCATACCCCCGGAAACGAACAAGATATTGCCAACCTCGTCCCTTGCGTCGCACGTCAATTATCTTCTCCACGAAGTGTTCCTCGAGGCCTGTGTCCGGTGCGAATACAGGGCCGGGTTCCTCCAATTCACGTGAAGGGAATAGATCGGAGTCATTTTCAGTGAACCACATCAGCTTTGAAGTATGGTACTGTCCATACGCGTCCGGATCGTTTGGGTGGAACATGGTCACGTTGGAAGATTCAGGGTGTACGTCCGTGATAACGAATGGTCCATCATACCGAGGCATCAGTTTAGCCACGCGCTTGTGACCCTTGCGCTTGTACTGCTGACGGCGGTTGCTTGTGTTTACCAAGACACGATCCCCGACACTGAAGTCCATGTCATCCACACGAGTTTTATTCACTTGAGCAGCCTGCTGAATCTTTGCCTGTACCAAATTATCTTGTGCTATTGCCGTGTCTGCCTTGAGACGCGTGACCACCTTCCGGGCCACCTCCTCCTCAGTAGAAAGCAGGCCTGCAGCGGGCAACAGTGGCGGTATAAGTCTAGGGGATCGACCAATCCGCAACTGGAAGGGGGAGAAACCTGTTGACTTGTTAACAGTGTTCATGATGTCAAAACGCACCCGCCAAAGTGCACGCGCCCATCCTTTCTGTGTATGATCCACGTGAAAATGCAGTGCCTGTACAATAGTCTTGTTGCTACGCTCACTCGCCCCATCTGTCTGTGGGTGGTAAGCAGTAGACATCCTCACTCTCACACCAATGAGAGTTGTCAGATGCCGCCAAAATTTTGAGACGAACAACTTATCTCGGTCACACACAATGTCCAACGGGAGACCATTCTCACAGAACCAGTGCTCAAAAAACAACTCAGCAAGCTGAGGGGCAGTAAGATCAGTCCGTGTAGGGACTATCCGGATATCTGAATTCAATCTGTCGGTCATTGTCAAAATGCAGTTGTATCCATCATCTTCTGGCAACGGGCCGACAAAGTCAATGGCAACAGAGTCCCCACGCCCATCAGGGACTGGTAGAGGATGCAGTGGGCCCATGGGTCGTGAGGTAGATGACTTATATTGCTGACACTCACGGCACGATGGGATGTAACCCGATTCTAAATCGCATCGCATTCTTGGCCAGTAGTACGACCAACGCAAGGCCTCGTAAGCCTTCTCAAAGCTGAAATGCCCGAGAGAATCATGTGCCAGCCAAAAAATGCGTTCACGGACATCCCCTACATGGGGAACCATCAAACGCGACCCCAGGAACCAAAGACCAGACGGTCCTTATAAGTCAGGGAGGCAATACCCCAAGCAGCAGCGACCAGATTTGCACACCATGGGTCAGACTCGTACCCTGACTTGATTTCCTGAACAAGTGCGCTGTCGACCTCAATCGACAATTTTGGCACGGTTGCCGCCACGGTCACCGTTGTCGACACCTCATCAGAATGCGATAGGGAGAAGGCAGTTCCAAATGGAGAAGATGTGCTCACCAGAAGGACCGCCCCTATGCAGGCAGTCACCAGATCATCATCATGCATCATGTCCGCCAAGGCAGGGGCAGCCTCTACAGCGCCACTCGCTTCCGATAAATCATATGGGAGGCGAGACAAGGCGTCGGCCACCGTGTTATCCTCTCCCTTCACATAGACCATCTTACAGTCGAACTGCGATAAAAACTCCATCCAACGTGCCTGACGACGAGACAGGTCACGCTGGCTGTCAAAATTCAATAAAGTCTTGTGGTCTGTGAAAACCACAAAACGCGACCCGAACAGGTCAGCCCGCCACTTCTTTAG
>JAGGAR010016057.1:0-34506 GCA_017657315.1 Termitomyces sp. K1Ag
ACTGATGTACCTTTCAGTCTTCGTGCATGATAGAAGGGGGTCATCATACTTATGCATGTTCATTATGTCCGCACCTAGACCAGTGTCCAGCGTCTCACCTCGCCCCCTATAATGCAAATGCACAGGCCAATGCCAAGCTAGGCGCCAATTGATCTATCTTTATTCCGAGACAAGTTCTACATAGAAGTTTGTTAAGCACAGACCTCTTCGAGTTTGACTCATCTTAAAGAAGGGCACATTCGCACTGTTAGCAACTCGTTATTTTGATTGCACTCCTTAGAGTACAAAATGAACAATCATCATGCGAAAATATGGAAGAAAGGAATAAGTGACGAGGAATGAAATACTCTAACCTCCCATCCCCCTAATCTCCCGTCGTGCTATTCATCGGGATTGTTCTAGTGCACAAGACATACATAGATACCTAGGCGCTTATGCAGCCCGGGCCTTGGCTTTAGCAGCCATCTACAACACCCAAATCAGTCAACGAACAAGAAAAGGAAGGGATATACGCACGAGGTTCAGAGCTGAACCAGCCTTGAACCATTCAATCTGGCCCTGGTTGAAGGAGTGAGCAAGAGCAAACTCTTGCGTCGAGCCGTCTTCCTTCTTCACCCTGAGAGTGAGGTTCTTGCCGGGAGCGAAGCTCTCCAAGCCAAGAATGGAAACCTTGTCCGAAGGGCTGATCTTGTCATAGTCGGCGGGGTCGGCGAAGGTGAGGGCAAGCATACCCTGCTTCTTCAAGTTGGTCTCGTGGATACGAGCGAAGGAACGGACGATGATGGCGAGGCCACCGAGGTAGCGGGGCTCGAGAGCAGCGTGCTCACGGGAGGAACCTTCACCGTAGTTGGAGTCACCGATGACAACCCACTTGATGCCCTGGTCGCGGTACTCGGCAGCGACCTGGGGAACTCCTCCCCACTGGCCAGTGTACTGGTTCTTGACCTTGTTGGCTTCGCCGTTCTCAGCGTTGATAGCACCAATGAGGCAGTTCTCTGCGTAAAGTCAACATGAAGTCATGTACGAGGCCATGGGATAAGTTACGTACGAGAGATGTTCTGGAGATGGCCACGGTACTTCAACCATGGGCCACCAGCGGAGATATGATCCGTTGCTGTACGACAAACCTTTGAGACTGTCATACTCCAGAAGATCGTGATACTTACTGCATTTGCCATGGACCTTGATGAGGATGGGAAGGTCTTCGGGAGTCTTGCCATCCCAAGCCTTGAAAGGCTCGAGGACTTGAAGACGGTCAGACTTGGGGTCGACGGCAACTTGGACGCTAGCACGATCCGCAGGAGGAGGCTGGAAGGTGTTCTCCCCGGGGTCGTAGCCACGAGGAGGGAGCTCAGCACCATTGGGCGCGGAGAACTTGAATTCCTTGCCGTCAGAGCCGGTCAGAGTGTCAGTGAGAGGGTTGAAAGTGAGGCGACCGGCGAAAGCCATGGCAGTGACGAGGTCAGGGGAAGCGACGTAGGCATGGGTAGCGGGGTTAGCGTCGTTACGGCCGGTGAAGTTACGGTTGTACGAGGTGACGACTGTAAGAGATGAAGATTAGACTAAAAATAATGCGAAAATGATGTATAAACACGCACTGGAGTTCTTTTCGCCCTTCTTGACGTCCTGCCTGTCCCATTGGCCGATGCAAGGTCCGCAAGCGTTGGCAAGGATGACTCCACCAACGTCCTCAAAGATACCAATTTGACCGTCACGAGCGATAGTGGCACGGATTTGCTCAGAACCGGGGGTGATGGTGAACTTGCTCTTGGTCTTAAGGCCATGGGACGCAGCCTCCTTAGCGATAGAAGCAGAGCGGGACATATCCTCGTACGAAGAGTTGGTGCAGGAGCCAATGAGTCCAACCTTGAGTTCCTCGGGCCAGCCGTTCTTCTTAACCTCAGCAGCGAACTTGGAGATGGGGGTGGCGAGATCGGGGGTGAAGGGTCCGTTGATATGGGGCTCAAGCTCGGAAAGGTTCTGTTCGAGGGCGGTTAATCTTGTTCAGATTCATAAAACGAACGACGTACGATCTCGAGGAAGCGGTCATACTCTGCGCCCTGGTCTGCAGCAAGGTTGTGCTTGAAGCTTTCGGCGTACTTGGCGATTTCCGGGCGCTTAGTCGCGTTGAGGTAGTCGCCCATGCGTTTATTCCAAGGGAAAAGGGAAGTGGTCGCGCCAATTTCAGCACCCATGTTGCAAATAGTAGCCATACCAGTGCAGGAGAGTGATTCAACACCAGCACCCATGTATTCGACGATCGCGCCAGTGCCACCCTTGACGGTGAGTTCGCCAGCAACCTTGAGAATAACGTCTGCATGGGGTGAACAAGCGTAACCTGGAGAAATTACGAGCTTGCTTACCCTTGGGAGTAGTCCATCCGCCAATCTTGCCAGTCAGCTTGACACCAATGACCTTGGGGCACTTGAGTTCCCAGGGAATGTCCGCCATGACGTCAACCGCGTCAGCTCCACCAACACCGCAAGCAATCATGCCAAGACCACCAGCATTCGGGGTGTGGGAGTCCGTGCCGATCATAAGTCCACCAGGGAAGGCATAGTTCTCGAGGATGATTTGATGAATGATACCAGACCCGGGTTTCCAGAATCCAAGACCGTACTAGAATGGGGAATGTTGAATGGTTTTAGAACAGTTGTAAGGCGAAATGGACTAACCTTCGCAGTTGCAGTCGCCAAGAAGTCGTAGACTTCTTTGTTAATCTTGTTAGCGCGTTCCAAATCCTTTACACCGCCAATTTGAGCCTCAATCAAATGGTCACAGTGGACGGTAGCGGGAACAGCAACGGTGTCCATGCCTGCAGACATGAATTGGAGAAGGGCCATCTGATTATCACGTTAATTGTGGTGCGGCGAAGAAGGAATTCGAAACTGAGTTACCTGTGCGGTAGCGTCCTGGCAAGCCACTCGCTGTACAACGCTCAGTACTGAAAGCACAATAATGATCAAACGTTTGACTCACGTCGGGACGGAGCTTGAGGTAGCTGACACCACGCTCGATATCCTGACCATGAGCGTCGTCAAGATGTCCATAAAGAATCTTTTCTGACAAGGTCAGGGGTCGGTTCAACCTGAACGTCGTCGGGGAGAAAACGGAATGATCTTCAACATCAGTGAACCAATCCGATGCACGTCTATCTCACCTGCCCCGAACGATGGCAAGATTGTCCTCGATGCGCTGATAGTTGATGTATGCGGTCTTCTCGTGCAAGGACATAGGCACTTTGGTATCACCGATGCGGGGTGCAGCGGTGGCCATGCCTGCGGCCATGCGCTGCAGCGCACGCATTGCGCTCGCGGTCCTGTTTGAGAGGTTGAACATCGTCCTAACGACGACGACGGCAGTTAGAGGATGAAGAGTGAATGGAGACTTCCGGACCCGTAGCCCAACAAATTTATCCTTTTATTGCACGTGAATCAATCGGCGCCGGATCAGAAGCCAGCCAATCACAGCAGCGGTTTTATGCCGCACGGCTTAGCTAACGTCCCGCTATAGAATTTATCTTTCCGTTGCGCGCCGGCCAAACACAACGTCGACGCTGCTTATTCTTGCGCCCCAGCTCCCTGCAGGACGAATCGGTCGTAAGGACCGCATCGCGTCTGAACATTGAAATATGTCACTTCTTCTTCATCTGCCACTCAAGACTTGGCTTGCTTGCACCACACGGCAAAGGAGCGCTCGGGACGGCAATTAATTACCCGGAGCGGGTGCAACAGGCATAACATATATTCAATCATCCAACGAGTGACCGCGTATCCTTCATCAGCGTGTCGATATCTTCAACGAGTGTTTCGCCGAGCACCGCTTTGTCTACTTTTCGCGTCAACAAAGCTTGTGCTCTCTTCTCCACGCTCTCGACGTTCTCATGATATTTCGCTATGTATTTGCCTCGTTAGCATTTGTGTATAATTTTCGCAGAGCTTGAGCTCACCGATCAGCGTCTCTTCCTCCAGCGGAGTTGGAGCGTGAAGTGAATCAACTGTAGCAAGGTATGATGACTGTTCTTCCACTATACAACAATCATGATTTTCTTGACATGAAATCAGCCAAGGGAGCACTAACCTCTCCGCAACATCTCCTTGACCGCCTCTATGGCTGCGTTAGGTTCCTGCATAATTCGTGATTAGCCAACGGATAGGGATCAAGTGTGGTGCTCCCGACCTGGGGCGTCCTCATCTTACACGTCCTGCCCACTTCCTCGATGAAGGACTGTCTTCTTTCCCCCCTCTGTGGCCTCTCAGAAGCGGACAAGCGTAGCCGGAGAACATCTATATATCCTCTTACATTAGGAGTGTCTTCAAGGACAGACGAACGCAGGATGTGTGAGGTTTGCTCCAGGAATACCGATATCTAGGTGTTGATCTGTCAAAAGTCACCGTCGGTGATCTATAGTAAGTAACTTACTGAAGCGATCAGGTGTTCGCACAGAAATCCGAGGGCGATCGCTTTGTCGGATAGCCTTTGCAAGTCCTGTCTTCTCAATTCCTGACCACCCACGGAAACACAGCATGAGAAAAACAAAACGCGATGTTAGCTGTACTTACTCACATTGGCTTTTGCCTTGTTTGACAAATCTTCCTTCGTTACACAAGGCAGCATTGACAGATCAGCATCATGATATTTCATCCTTCTCATTGCCTTCACACGTGCGATCTTGCAACATCTCTCTCTGCAGAAAAACAGAACAGGGAAAAAACGAAAAATCAGTCGAGGTCTTGGTCGAGGTGAAATAAAGTACACATACAACACATCTTCAAGTTGATCCGTTAATACTTTCCTCGACAAACGGAGACGGAGGCGGGAAGTGAGCAATGAACTCGGTTCATGCTCCGATTCCTTAATTCGACAGAGCCGGGTATGGTACGCGTGCAAATTCTGTGTGGTTAAGAGCTCGTCAATGACGTATCTTGAATATACAATAGTACCATGACGACTTACAATAATGACTTCATGTGTGTTTGAGAATTTCTGCCATCGAGGAACGACATTGAAAGAAGAAACAAGGTCTGGGTGCTGTAACGATCGACGGAATGCGTTGACATATGTAGTAACAATGAAATACAAAGATGAGAACCTTGATCACAGATGGCGTCTCTAAAGGGGCACTTCTGTAATGATTATCAGTCGCAAATCCCAAAAGAACAAGATGTTCCTAGGCGTGATCGTAGCAAACCTGAGTGTATGCATCATTTTTGTTAACTCCTGAAACCGACTGATGCGTACACGCTCCCGCCCCTCCAGAACGTATAACAGGAGGGCGGCCCGACGCTTCTCCTGAAGGATCTGTTTGAGATCTTCAACCCGAGACTCTGGTTCACCCTGTGAAGACTTCATACACCGAAAGAATGGGGGAACATACGGGCTTGCTCCAGATAGGCCTGTTTCTCTTTTAATCGCTCATTCAGCATAGTCGCCTCCCGTTGAACATTGCTGAGCTCGGCCATTGATCTTCGGGCTGGATTATGACCGGGTATCCGTGCAGATAATCGTGAGTGAGACTCCCGGATCCTGCGAGTGGCCGAGTACTATCTCAGTTGAACGGGTTCGGCAAATTCGGAGGGTAACATGGTGACTAACTGTCGAATTAAGTGTCGGTCTTGAGCCACTTGCCTCCGACCCTTAATTTGAGTGCTCATGAAGAGGAGAAGTTCCCCGAATGGTCCTTGGTATAACCGGTTGAAGTCATCAGAGGAAATAGCAGGTGCTCCAAGGGCGAGTAGAGCGCTGTTGACCTGTGATGCATCTTGATTTTTATTTTCAGTACCGTGAACATCTGAAGAGGTGTGCTGAGGAATCCGCGACGGCTGAAGTTGGCTCATGGTGGAGGCAGGAGCCCGAGCTAAGTACGCGTCTGAGTCGCGTGCTTTGTCACATGATGATTACGGACCTCGTTAGTCGTTTCTTCCGAATAGTCGTAAGTCCTCCACTAGTACTGGCACTGAGTGATTCATGTATATCAGGAAACATGTCAATGACTCGGACTAATATACTTTTACTGATACCTATCAAGAACATTCACACACATTGGCTGTATGATGGATTAACGCTGCTTTTCGCTAGTTCTTTGCTCCCTCGACGACACTCTCCATTCCCGGGGCTGTTCTCATTCCTGGCTGTTGCTTCCAGAGTTCCTGGTATTACCAACCACACGCTTGCCAGTATACTGGGCTTTGTATGAGTCAGTGCAGCCTTGTACTTCCGACATCTACCCATCATCATCAGGATCATTGAAAGCTTTCGATCGTATCTTCCTGTACAGCCCAGTTGTTGACCCGCTGAAACTCGAAGTTGCTGTTGACGGAACGTTGCAATTGACCCCGACTGGTTGTCGTTTGCTGTCAGCAGAGGAGACCGACACCTTGTATTTGGCTATGTCGCGGAGACAGGAGAACAAGGTTGCCCCCGGCAACCCGCTCCCCGACGGTTTAGGCGTGACATTGCTCTACTATACATACTGGCGTATGGCGCCCATATAATGCCGACTGGACACATCGGTCCATTCAACCACCGAGGTCTGCAAGATCGAAGATGACGGTGCTGTACCCCTCCAAGTCTGGTCCTGTCTTCCATTACCCGAACACACCAGGACCATACATCGGCGCCGTCATTGTATGTGCCTTCTTTTCCCACTGTCATACTAGTTTCTGATTACATTCCCACCTGCATAGTTCGAACTATTCTTGTACGGTGCGTCGTCAAAGGCACATCATAGCTTGTATTGCTCAGAACCCTGCCATTTAGGGATCTATATCGTCTCTTTCTTCTCTTACGCGGCAATTCTCCTGCACAAGAGACGGGTTCACTGGTTCCCGCTCATTTCGGCGGTCACAATGTTCGGAATTGCGTCGGCTGATGTTGGGTATACCTTGCACCTGCTCTTCAAAAAATTGCTGGTTCAAGGACTCGAATATGAGGAACTTCGGCCAAAGTATATTATGTATGTTGTCAACAAGTATGTTTTTCTGTTCGCCATTTTGGGAAAAGTACTCATCAAATGTTTGGCGAAGTGTGATCGCCGACGTACTCTTGGTCAGTGTGGATTAAAGCTGTGATGAAAGGCGTCACCTAATTCAGAATTTAGCTTTACAAGTTTTACCTCACATGGAATTCGAACAAATGGGTGCTCGTTGCCCCAGGTTTTCTCTTGGCCGCAGCTACTGGTACGCAAAGCGACGATACATCTATACGTTATTAAAACGATGTTCAAGGGTGTGGTTTTGCGTTTGAGGGGACAACTGCCACTCTCTCACAATTCTCGTGGATCAACGTTGGCATGACGGTCATTTTGAATGTCGTAGTCACTGGCTTAACGGGTGGGTATGTTCAATCTCGAACGAGAGAAATTCTCAAACAGAAGAAACAGCGGGCCGGATTTTATACGTCGGGACGTATGCGCGTGCCATGCTGGGGACAGGAGTCCCCTGCGCTCTAACGATGTGCGCGGCGGTGATGTATGTGATTGCTTTGTTCAACGTTAAAATTCATGATCTGACGATAGACTCCTAGGATTGAATCAGGAACACTGTATACCCTCTATATATCTTTGGACCTCGCCTTCAGGACTAATTCTTCTGTGAACGTACGTGTCCTTCAGGTTTTTGACAACCGCTTTTCTGTTTCTTATATTGTTGTTTCTTATATTGTTGTTTCTTATATTGTTGTTAGATCGTCCTAGATGGTGGTCTTATTCAAATAGTGGTAAGTAAATGACATAGTTCTGCTAGCTTGATAAACCTGAACGCAATACTAGGGTATCATGCCGACCCTTATTCTCGTCCAAATATCTCTGGGCCGTGCTTCAGTCAATGGGACCCCATCGTATGCGCTACAGGAGGTCACAGGATCCTCCTATTGGAGCGAAGAGAACCGTAGAACCCTTGCATCTACTACTGGCATTCCTCTCACCGACTCGATAACAAGGTTCTCGGAGGGAGTTCCAGCCGTCTAAGCACACTCAAAGAACGTATGGTTTTTTTCGGTTCACGCCTCTCCTTTTCTGTCTTCTTTCGTGGATACCCCTCACCTGAACTCTTTTCTCACTGAGATATATTAATAGAAGTATGATTTCACTCCTTTGTATACTTCTTACCTGCTCCCTGTATTTGTTACTCCCTATACCTATCGAACCTGTTCGTTATATTTATTGTGATTACTATCACCCTACCTCTACCACCTTTTGTCTTTCGTTTACTACCATGATCTGCCCCTTGTAACTTTCATATGGAATATTGAATTGTTTAGGGAACCGCTCTCGATGGAGGCTAATAGGTAGTCAAGAGCAGCACTTGGGAAACCTGCGCCACAGAACGGTCAGTTGGTATCCGAGTCGTCTTACTATACTCGAACATTTATATGAATCTATCGAGGGTGCTCTCGATCATGTGCTGGTTATGTTAATGGGGATTGCGGTTCGTACTTCTTGCTTGAAGTTGCTTCCGACGTAGAAAAGCACAGAGATCCGGAAAACACGATGGGAACATGTTATCAGCCTTGTGCATGATCTCCTTGATTGAATTCTTCAGGTTCAAGATCGACCTTTCAAGACGCGATGAGACTTATAGCAGGTGTTAGAAGAAATGTGTGATGTACTATTCGAATAAAATCTTTCGATTCATATGTAGAACAAGGTACCTTTCAAGTGTACGGCCACACAGTGGGTTGTTATGGATATCGACAATAATTACCTATGGCAGTATCGGCGGGATACCCTTCGCGGCAATGTCGCGGCTACAAATATTTTAGTTTCGGCCAGCCTGAGAATGACGAGCCTCCCATCACTGGCAGCCGCAAACACCATGTTTGCCGAGCCTTCATCACTCCAAACCTGGCTTCTACATCACCAGAATAACCAGAAGTGGGTGAGCGGACCAAATTTGTAAACCGTCTCCACACCCGGAGTACACGTTTCCCTCGATATCGACCTGAATATTGTCAGAATGCCAGCATCAACATAGGCAAACACGCGGCGATTCTTGAATACATATGCGCGCGGATCCACGTCAAACGCGTATCTGATGATTGTTAATTAGCTGGAAGGATGGATGTCAGAATACAATATCAGGTGTTTACAGATTGCGGATCTGATATATTGATAGTGAAGCTGGAGCCCATAGGACTGTCTTACATAGAGGCGGGCTTCGTTTGATTGTTTCCTAGAAATCCATTTAAGGCTCCAGAATCCGTGCTGTGGTTAATGTCGTCATGATCCCCACATGTTGATGTCTTATGGTAATACTTACATGTACGCGGTATTGCCATCAGCGGTAAAAGCAATTCCATTGCATTTGTCAAAGTCGGCTGCCACCACCTGCACTGTCCCGGTCTCTGGATTAAATCGGTACACTTGGTTAGGGAGCAAGGGGTTTGGGCGAAAATGAACGAGGAAACCATACTATCTGTCCACGGAGAGAGGTGAGCATGTATGTAAATACTTCGGAATACGCGTGGTTTAGGTAACACGAGATGATTTAAATACCAAACGGGAGTACTTACACGACATCGGTAAAGAACAATTGCCGTTCCCACTTGGGTGCACTTTGATGTCATTCAAAGAATTGAACTGCCGTCCAAAGAAGTTATCCAAGAGGACGGTGACATTGTTTGGAGCTTTCGGGTTCACAAGAGCGTTTGAAGGTGGTAGAGACCCGCGTCCAGACGTGGCCGGTGAGAGAGAGAGGAATTGTATAGCCCTGTCCCTCCATTTGTCATTTGAACGTCTCAGGAAGATCGAGCTATTTTTTCAAGGCGTTGGTGTGAGTAAACTGTGCTAACTTGTCAAGACTTACAAACGTGCCGACAGGGACGTTGATGACACTATTATTGGCGGCTAACGCGTTATCGACATCCGTCAGACTGATTTTGCCTACAGTGTTATTGATCCAAGTCACTCATTCCCAGTGGACCACCATCGGTGCTGGCGAAGAACACTTCGTTCGTGTCCAGGGACATAGATAGGAGCCTCATGGGCAAAGGCAAACGTCGAATTAGACGCGATCTCCTGGATTGAAGGGTTTGGCCCAAGTATTGTAAGGAAAGCGGGGTCAAATATTTGGAAGAAAGGAGGTCCCGTTGAAGTCGGATTGAAGAACGTGTCAAAGGACGACTCGCGAAAGGTTATGTTGGAATCACCAATCACAGGTAACAATTTGGGATCTACAACTGTTGCAGAAAAGGTCCGACAGGAGCTGATTCTAATCAAGAAATGTGACATACAATTGAGTTACTGGGATTTGAGACGTATATTTTGAGATATTTTGTGCATTGCCGCCAAAAGCACATAAAACCAACCAGTAGACCACCAGAACAGCGAGAACAGATGCAGACATACTCCTGTGCCTGAAATATGAGGGGTTGCGTTTTTCTTTTGCTTCAACGGTGTTGAACTTGTCTTTGGCAAATCTGTGCATGCGGTTGAAGGGGTTTTATAGCTTCAATATTCATCAAGCTCCACATTTTGTAACGTAAAACCGAACAGTTCGATTTGGGGGCAAGTAAACAAAGACTTCTACATTTGAAGAAGTCAGTTGAAGAAGTTAGTGATGGCAGAACAACGCGAAAAGGTGACTGAAGTAAGGTAGGTTAGGTTATGTAAGGGTGACAAACCCCCCCGATTGGCCGAATGCGCCGACTTCCTTTTTGAGGAATGAGCGCCTGAGAGCAGGGTTCAAGGCGCCTCTTAAACGTCCTATGTACATAGATCCTTACCTGTCAAGCTGAGTCTATTTCACAGCATCACCCGAACCATAGGACAAAGTCACGGTTTGAAGGTGGCCCATCCTCGGATCTTGATCACTCGCAAACTGTAAGTACTAGTATGGTCCGGTTGTCCTATGTTCTTTCAAACTTGGAGTGCGTCAGCGTCGACCAACGTTACCACAGCAGGGACATCGTACTTATGTAAACGCACGACTCCGATTACTGTGTCCGATGCAAGTCCGATGATCACAAACCTCATCCAATCCTTGGCCCAAACCCTCACTGGGCCTCACTTGTGGTACCCGACTACCAGAGTTCTGGCCACCCTGACGCTGTGTTTGGCTTTGTCTCCGAGTCTCACATTCAAGTTGTTCATATCTTTTCGTCCGGATTTTCACGCAGATGATGATTCCACTTACAACGATCCCGAGAAGACTCTCTTCAGGACGGCTGTCCATCGACATCATGATGTAGCCTCTGATTTCTCCACTTATTCCAATCTGCCAGAGTGTATTGCTCGATCATATCATCATCATCATCATCATCATCATCATCTCCAAGTTTAGAGAACTAGACGTCCTAGAAACATGGCCAGTTCCTTCTGACCTGCAAATATCTCCTCCCTAATTTTTCATTTTGTTTTAGCTTCACGTGTCTTCTCATTGTCAGGAGAAGGCGCCCAAGATTAGACACACTCTGGAAAGCAAAAAACTGCCAAAAAGAAATTCAGTTTCAAACATGTTATCTCCAAAGACACTTGCGGTTGCCCTTTGGACCTCCACTTGTTTCCGAGGGTTGCATGGACTTGAGCCGCCGCCGCCGATGACATGACATCGAATAGTACATGGGAGTTATTTGTTGTCTCCATATTTCTCAATAGTTTCTGCGAAGTAACTGTGATGGAGATCGGACTTTTATCGGCCGATCGGCGGTCTCAGTACTCATGGAACAAGGCTTTGCAACTTCTGTAGGCGAGGCTATGCTCTGCCATATCGAGTGACCAAAATAACTGATCACAGCTTACAGCGATCCCGGAGCGAATCTGCCCTCGAAAAAACTTAGGTCCGCTCGTCTAATTACTTATATCTCGCCTGCGTGGGATTCTCAATGGAACATCACATCACAGCCAAAGTTTCTGCCTTCCTGCCTTCCCGCTTCTTTAGGACGGGTCTTTTTAGGCAGGAATCTCAGGACAAGTTTCTGGGACCCTCAATCCAGAGCTGTTTAGCTGTCCCTTTTAGTGTGCTTAATTCCCTTTCACGCTTTGCCTTGAATCATCTACGAATGCCAGCCGACTCCCATCATGGCATACCTGCCATACGCGGCGTACGATGGTTCAACGTTGCAATATTGACAATTACACCAGCAATTGCAGCATATGGCTTATGGCGCTCACCTCGTAACCATGCAACCATCATGTTCGCATTTGCATATTATCTCTTCTCCATGCTAGGTGAGTAAGTCCTTTCAAATAGACTTTCATAGGAAACCTGACGAGTTCTAGGTATCACCGCTGGTATGACGCGTGTTCCTTTAACTCAAAAGACTGACTTTGCTTACGACTTCTTACAGGTTATCATCGTCTGTGGTCCCACCGCTCGTACAACGCGACTCCTCTCCTCCAGATATTCTTGCTCTGTGGAGGCTCGAGTGCCGTACAAGGGTCCTGCTTCTGGTGGGCCCGATCCCATCGCTCTCATCACCGTCACACAGATACAGACCTTGATCCCTACAACGCGAACCGTGGCCTATTCTGGACGCACATTGGCTGGATGATCTTCAAATCAGATCTTCGCTCGGGGCAGGCTGACATTTCCGACCTTCGTAAAGACAAGCTTATACAGTGGCAACATCGCTGGTATTTCACAAATGCCTCTATTTTCGGTTACATTCTGCCGACTCTGGTTCCAGGCTTGCTCTGGAACGACTGGTTAGGAGGGTTTTGTTTCTCGGGAGCGCTACGCTTGACCATTGTTCATCACGTATGTTCTACTTTTTCCTCAAAACTTTCCATCATGATCCTCAGATCGAACAATTCTATAGTGTGTGTTTTGCATCAATTCGATTGCACATTACCTCGGTTCTGCTTCTTACGACGATGCTTTGAGCCCGCGGGACCACCTTCTGTCCGCGATCCTCACTCTGGGCGAGGGTTATCATAATTTCCATCACCAATTTCCGATGGATTATCGAAACGCGTTCCTTTGGTACCAATATGACCCTACCAAATGGTTCATCGCAATTTGTGCCATAATTGGCTTGGCAAGCCATCTCAGGACATTCCCTTCCAATGAAATTACTAAAGGCGCCCTTTCGATGAAACTGAAAGAACTCAAGAAAGTTCAAGAATCGCTGACTTGGCCTACATCATCTGAAAAGCTTCCTGTTGTGACATGGGAGACATGTAAGTTATCTGGCATGTGTTCTAGACACTGTTGATTCACCGACTGCTAGTCCAAGAAGAGTCCAAGGAGAGCACGTTAATTCTTGTTTCCGGCTTTATCCACGATGTGTCTTCCTTTGTTGATGGACATCCTGGTGGACGAGATCTCCTTAAGAAGAATTCCGGTAAAGACATGACGCCGGCCTTCTTTGGTGGGATATACACACATTCCAATGCCGCGCACAATGTGAGTACAATGATTAATTTCCTTCGCTAAGAGTTGTGTTAATTTCAACAGCTCCTTGCCATGATGAGAACAGGCATCCTTGCTGGAGGAGTAGAGACCCCTGCCGGAATTTCGCCGTCACAGAGATTGTACATCGCTCAAAGAACCCAGCGACGGAGCTGATTTGACAAAACAGCCAGAGAAAAGACTACCGACTGCGTACGGTAGCGTACGGTTTCAATTTCAAGTGTCAAACGACAACTCGGTCATCTCCCATTATGCTTGTCGGACGAAGAACACCCACTGTGTGTATTCACCGTAGTGATACAATGATCTGGAGATGGTTGGTCGAAACCCATAGCTACACATAATAAATTCATTGAAGTAACTATAACTAGAGCGTTACATACTTAAAATACTCAAGCTCAGGCCGTCAAAAACGCATCAGATTCAGTTATCACCCGGAGTCAGGTTATGGCTCTCTAGGTAAGAATCTGATATGGTACGCCAGAGTAAAAGCTTCTTTTGTCCAAGTGGGTTCAACACGATTCTGTGATGCTCCGATTAGAACGTCCGAATCTTTTGAGAAGCGAAGGTCGGGAGACTGTCATCCCTCCGGTCAGCTGTTACAAACGAAGGGATGTGCTTCGTTAGGTACCTCTAGCTCGAGAAAAAGAAATTCGACTGTGACGGTCCAGTGACGGTCCAGTTATCAGAATATTGATAACTGCTTGCAGTCGAGCCCATGAGAGATCATGAATCCGAAGTATTGAATGACGATCAAAAGGCACTTTCTCGTAGTAAATCGTAGTAAAGAATCAATCGTAAGTGTAGCAGATATTTCCAAGTGGCTGGTACATATATATAGTGACAATTTGAATCAGCGGCACATTGACACCCGCAGCGTCCTCCGAATGAGACGCGTCAACTCGTATGATCAATGGTGGAAGCAAACAATGACAGACTTCGGTTGGGACATCGAGCGAGTTCAACTGAGGCCAGAGCTCCAGTATGACAATTCGGATTCATGATGTATGAGGGCCGACTTGAGAGCTTCCTGCTGCGGAGTTGAAAAGTACTGGCTCTAAACCAGCTAGAATGCTGAAAACCTAATCATCCTTGTACCCTTGTCTCACAAACAAACCCAGGAACTTGAAAAAGGATGAAAGCGGGGGTCCTCGAACCACAAGACGTGGTGTCCATTGGCCGGAACGAACTTACTCTTACTTTCGAGAGATCAACTCCTTTCGCACATGCGAACTTGAAGCTTGAAGCTTGAAGGATCACTATAATTCGGCTGGGGGCGCGTATGGAGTAACTATGAAGCTCTATAGCTACGTATCACTAACAGGAAGGAGACAATACATCACGAGAAAAGGTGAGAAAGAAAAAACGATTCAAGCGAGAGAAGAGAATTCTAACAAGCGAGTAGAAAAACGAGTCCGAGTCTGCGGTGAAAGAGAGAGTTGGGATTCCATTGTCGGTCTTCAACCCATCACCCATCGTCTAACGCCTCCCAATCCAAGCCCATGCAACAGCGGATTGACGAGACCGCTCAGTCCGAGCCCGGCGACATTACCTTTGACCTGGAGCACTGTATCCAACCCAAGCGCAGCTAAAAGGTCGTGAGTATCGATCTTGATGGTGTCCGGTCCAGACCCAGATCCGTTTGGGTTGTTGCCTCTGGTGTGGTACTGGCACCAAGCATGGAGTGTGAGGAGAGCGTCCAAGAGGGCATTCAAATCATCCTCTAGTGCATGGAGCCCCAACGAATCTACACACCCGCAGTGATCCATCGACTCACCAAGGAGGCCGCTCAGGTTGAGCAATGCATTAACGCTCGTGAGGAGGTCGGGTGTCGTTGTCGAGTTGAGGAGGACCGTGACCGCTTGGATGATATCGTTAATGACACCTTGCGTCAATGGCAGGGAGGATGCCAGCGGACCAGGAGTTACCGGTGCAGATATTGTAGGAAGGGCTACGGTGGCCGTAGAAGCAGCAGGGAGGGATGTCGAGTGGTTCTGAATCTGGACAATGACTCCGACAAGTGTGTTCAACAGATCCTTCAAATCGACCGTTGCATTGACATTGCTCGCCAGACCCAGAGCAAGAGCCGACGCGAGGTTGCCGAGACCAAGATCGATCACCAGGTCCAAGAGGTGGGAATTTGGACCCGCAATCGGGACAGGCGCGCCTGTAGTTGTAGTTGGCGTGTGTCCCGAGATCGTCGTCGGTGTAGGGAGTGAAGACGTGTGCGGATACGACGGGACCACTACTGGGTGACCAGCGCACCAGGACTGCAGATTCGACACGGCTGCCAGTAAGGCGTCGACATCCTTCACCAATCCTGCCAGGCCCAGCTGATCTACACACCCGCATCCTGCGAGTGAGCTTTGCGCCAAAGCGTTCACGTTAGCCAACACCTGCAAGTTGTGAAGCAACTCGCCCACGGTGCCTGAGTTGAGGAGATTGAGTGTGGCTTGAACAATGTCGGTGACGAGGTTTCCGTTGACAGGCACCGAGCCGGGAAGGGGACCGCCAGTACTGTTATATGGAGCCGAAGGTAGAGCTGCAGACCCGTTTTGAATGGTCAGAGTGAGATTCACTAGAGCTTGAATTTGCGACAAGAGCGCCGAATCCACCGGGTTTCCTGTGTTTATGGGTATCCCAGTAGCGGGACCCCCGGCCAATGTGCTGCTGACGGGCGCGAGGATTCCACTGAGAAGATTGCCCGAGCCGAGTAGATCGCCGCCTGGAGTCGAGCCTAACCCTAGACTGGCTAGAAGGTTGGTGAGATCAAGGTCGACGATAACGGTGGTATCTTGTGTGTTGAGCGGCAATGGACTGGAAGTTGCTGAATGGCTCGAGGGAACGGAAAGAGTGGGTATAGCGGTAGGATCATGTGCTGAGACGCTCGTAGAAGGCGGGTTGGGAACGCCGACGGGGTTGTGAGTACACCAGTCTTGAATACCTAGCGCTGCATCGATGACTGCAGTCAGGTTCTCGAGTAGTCCTGCTAAATCAAGGCTATCAACACATCCGCACGATCCTAGAGCGTCTGCGACGATACTGTTAACTCTGATAAGGGTATCAACGTTTCCGACAAAAGCGGAGACGGTGTGCGAGCTCAATACGCTCCCGGTCGCCTCGAGGATGGCGTTGATGAGGTTAGAGTCGGCAGGAGGTTTGGCTGATGTCGGATGACTGGGAGGTTGAGCGGGATTGGAAGGCTGAGGAACAGGAAGATTTGGATCGCAGTTCTTGAGGACTACAACAGCATCAACCAAGGCTTTCGTCATCCTTAGCAGCTCAGGATTCAGCGCAGTAGTAGACGACTGCGCCAATGATCGCGGCCTCACATTTTTGGGACCAAGCCCTAGTCCGTTGAGGAGCGAATTTGTGGTGTCAGTCAAGCCAGGTCCGAGGCCGAATATGTCGACATGACTACTCTGTGAAGCTACCCCTAGCGCGTGGAGAACGTCGTCCAAACCGATCGTGATCGGCGCACCCGAGGTATTTGGCACGGTTGTCGGGCTGGTTGAGTTGGACGGTACGCCAACAGGGTGATTGTGACACCAATTTTGTATGCTCAAGCCAGCGTTGACGACCGCAATCAAGTCATCGTAAACTGAACGAAGTCCTAACGCGTCGATGCATCCACAGCCCTCGAATGCGTTTCGTGCAAGGGTGTTAACGTTCACAAGGGAATTGATATTCGCCATAAGCGCCACGACGGTAGGCGATCTAAGAGTGTATTGCGTGGCGGTCACCATGGTGTTCACGTAGTAGGCCTGATCAATGCTAGGCGTCGATGATCCGAGTACAGGCTGAGATGTACTGAGTGCAGTCGGCACCGTCCGAGATGTGCTACTAAGGTTGAGGACGAGGAAAGCGTATGCATTGAGCTGACTGGCGAGCTCCGAAGCAATGACAGTTTCGACTTCCAGGTCACTCTTGCTGGCTTTTTTCATCCTAGAACCTATGCTTCGCCTTATGGTACCAGCAGAGACCTTGACACATCCGTTCCGCTTTGCGTCGAGATACCATCCTGAGCGACATTGTGTGACCTCGCATCGAGAATTCGAGCAGTTGGATGTGATCACACCAGGAAGGCGACCGCAATCAACTCCCTTAGCTGAAGCGGGACCGTCGCTGAAGGAATGCTGCACGACGCATCCTCCACCTGTCGACGGGCGTTCAATTGGTACTCAAAGGCTCCAAGGTCCGACTTACAGCTATCGAGCGTTGTGGTCGTGTCAACACACTCAAAGTCTTTCGTCCCCTCGCGTCCAGGTACGCCGCAGACGGCCTGTTCTGGCTTGCAGAGTGCTACGGCGGCAGCATACGACGTGATTGAACTGGTCTCTCGGAGTTGTTTGTGTGGCGCAGCCGAGCTACAACCCTAGATGTTCATGTATGCGTCAGGACTGCCTCGTCGTGGCGTGATACATTCAGAAGGATCAGCTTACCTGGGGATGGTATGCGCACACGCCGTTACATTCCGTCAACGGATACTCGCAAATGCACTTGTCGCCTTCCTTGACATAGGGCGGGTCACACTCGTAAGCACACGGATTTCCTGTGACACACAGGCGGTGAGAGTGGGTTGGAAAAGTGCATTGCACAGAGTGAGGAGATGTATTGATCTGTCGCATGTAAGCTTGTTAAAGATTCTTATGAATGAAGTTTATCGTTGGCATACCAATAGCTTGAGCTTAGCGAGGAGACCGTCCGGGCCACCGAGGAGACCACCCAAGAGGACACCAATGTCCGAGTTCAGAAAGATGTCAAGGTCCTGCAAGCGTGGATGAGGTTTAAGCGAACAGGTCAAATCGTACGGATATTTCATACCTTAACACACAGACAAAGGCGTATATTGGCTGCGAGTGGGTTGATGAGTTGAAGGATCGGGGCAACCGCCGACGCATCGACGTTGAGGCAGAGGTCAATGAGATCACGATGGACGTGGTGTTGGCGCTGGGCGATGACCTCAGGAGTGGAATTTTTGTGCGTCGCGCGTTTTGCGGTGAGAGACCCAGAGCGAGGATGGTGGACGTTGTAAGCGAGAGTAATGAAGGGAAGGGAACAAGCCACAAGGGCGGAAACAAAGAGCGTGGGGCCGAGGCGCATTGCTCTCGATGGCGACGGGGAAAGAAGAGGAAGCCAGAGAGTGCATTTCGACGCGACGAGTTCTATATACCCCAGTGTCTTCGGAGTTTCGATTCTCGCGAGCTTCAAGTCGCGTTGGAAGTTCCTGCTCCACCCTTCCTAAAACGGAAACACAACTTCCTAAAGCGACAAATTTCGGGCCCGCAATGCCCGTTCCGCCTGACATTTGACTGCATCAGACCTTCAGACGAAGTCGCGCCACACCTACTCGGATTTCGCGACATGAACTCCAAGGGTCCCGTACTTTTATCCTACTATTAGCCACCGCCTCGACGGGATTTTAGTGATTTATCATATTCCCTCACTGAGATTCAAGAAGACCAAAAATCATTTCACGCACTACATAACGAACCTAGCGACGACTGGCTTCACATCTGCACATACTTTTTAAAAGGATGAATTAACAAAAAGAATATATAAAAGGGTCAGATATACATCTACGGAATGGTATAATTCACTAATTTTGCACATGCAAGATCGGAAAACATGTCATGTTAAGTGAGCAATATATGTATCGGGTGAAATAAAACACACCAAAATATAGTCTAGATATAGGTACAGCAATGACGCGACCCCTTGCACTTCGCAATAAAATCAATCAGTCGCCTCATCGTATTCTTGTTTGACCAGCTGGAAAGCAGGGGGAGATGCACCGTCCACAAGGACACGCTCAGGAAGGGATTCAGAAGTGACAGAAACACAATTGGCTTTGTCGCTGCTTGGCTCGTATCCATCCTTGCATTGCGAAACAACGCATTTGGACTGCTTGCATTGCGCAGATATGACATGAGGAAGACGTCCACACTCTACGCCTTTGGAAGTCATACGATAAGGCTCGTAGAAGGGGTGAGGAATGACACAACCACCACCTAGGAAAGCCAATGAGTTCGTTTTTGAGCACTAGTGTCACGGAACGTACAGTTATCAAGAGAAGATTGGGTATTAATGCATTCAAACGCCCGTGCGTCATCCTCATGACCTGCTACGCCGCAAACGGATTCGCTGATCTTGCACGTCTGCTTCGCCTGGGCCAAGGTAATGATCGGCAAGCTTCGGCGTCTCTGCGGCGCCTGTACTATTCCTGAGGGTTCCTGACGCTTGGCTAACCCCGAGGGTCCCTCCTGACGCTTGACTAGACCAGAAGGAACTTGACGTCTTTTAATTGTTGGGCTCTAGGATCAGGAGGCGTCACAAATAGTTTCAATGACAAGTTGACAAACGTACACCAGATTGAAACTTGGAAAGATGATCCAGTCAGTTAGAATAACCTCGCAGCAAAAGGAGAGAGCCTACCAAAATGTAGAGACTCGTTCTGGCAGCATCGAGGCCAATTAATTTTACGAGGGTTTTACCATTGAAATCATTCGCAAGCCATGTTTCAATATCCTATCAGAACAAGATATAAATACAAAAGCCAGTATGTCAAGTATAGCTCACTTTTTTGCAGGTAGCCACTGTCAACGTTTTAAACGCAGGATCAGCCACAAGGTTGACCCTTGCCGCAAACTCAGTCCCAGATATAGAGACACAACTATCGCTAGGATTACGCTTGACGCGGAACTGACGTCCAACGATTGCATCATGTTGCGCTTCAGAATTTACAACAGAGGCCTTGCTGCCGCCACGAAACAATCTGTTGGCGGCGACGGACGGAAGTAGAAACGCAGCGAAAGACACTAAGACCAAGGGCACTCTCAGATGCATGGTTGGGGGACACACAGAGGACACAGACAACTCTGGAAAAGAAGGTATTTTATATTGTTACCCCAGTAAGGTGGATCCAGGTCGATCCGAAGTCAGGGTAGACGGGTAGTAATGTCTGAATTTTCGATACATGTTCTTGCGGTCACGGCCGGCGCGACGGTGGAGCGTCTGGTATGTTGCTTGGGTTTTCGTTATCTTCGACAAATTTTTCTGTAGAGAAGACGACATGACTCTTCCTTTCCTAGTGTGGTGAAGGATTCAGATGGACGTCAGACGGAGACGGAAAGCAATGGATTTGACTTCCTTTCAATCTTCTGAACGATTACATAACATCCTACTAGGAAGAGCAGAGATGAAAGTTTCGCGTGGGCGAACGTGCTGGACTCTTCCGAAAGGTGAAAAGAAGTTCAACAGTCTCCGGAGGATCGTCCTAAGCGAAAGAAAGAAGCACCAATGACTCCACAATTGCAACTTTAGTATGATGGAGTTATGAACGGTGAACTGGAAGCGAGATCGGAGCCAGGCAAATTTAGAGTTCACTGAAGTTTGAATATTTCTGATAAGGTCTGCAGCTGGACGATGGGCGGGTTGACTTCGTGGAATGGTTTCTGGTACGTTTTACTCTTTTACTCGTTATATGTCACGCGAATGTCTATTTTGACGCGTCGCAGAATGCCAGAAATTAGAATCAATGGCATCAGGTCCACACTCCGGATTTACAGCTATCTTGTATCCCTCCAACTCCAATCCACTCAGGCTATTCGTTATAGTCGCTCTCTTCAAGCCTTTCGATCCGCCTCATTCGCGTCGTAGTACTCATTTACTTTGGAGATTGGAGAAGCTGACAAGGATGTTTCGCTCAAGTATGTATTTTGTTCACCTTTTGCTTTTTTATGGCAGTAGTAACCTTTTTCTACGCTATCTTTTACTCGTACGGCTCTTGCACGATAGAATGACGCCTCTTTTTTGGACGAGAGGCGTATATAGTCCACTGCCCGAAGAACTTCGGTACGTATATTCACTTGATTGGTACTATACTTGGCGATTTCAGATTTATTCGGGTTCCGTAAATTTCTCAGTTGATTCATCACAACGTCGCCCCACGGCAATGCAATTACGACAAGGAGACAATGACTTGTACGTTCTCTCTTACTTGACTGTCTTAAATTCAATCAACCTTTCCTCGAGATTCTGACTGGTCTTCTCATCAAAAACCCAGGCACGTCGCAACATGTATGGCACGGCACACTTGAGCTACTCACCACTAGTTTGCCATGCTTTGAATTGCATGATATCTGTCCGTGTCATTCAGTGTCATTCCCATCACTTTTCGCATGCGATTTTCCAGGCCCAGGATATCGATGATCTTTTGGACCGACGCCGCGTCAGACGGCACCTGAAGTGTATTGATTCGGATTCGTTCACTATGCTTACGGTTTTGTCCAGGCTTTGCCGCTTCTATACCAGATTCAGCTCTGCTCAGGAATACGTTCGCTTATAATCAGACCATATCGGATTGTGCCTGTCGAACGAATGAATGTAAATAAACCTCCTACAATTTGTCGGACAACCTCAGATAACATTGACAATAGAAGATTTAGAAGTAAATAGATAACCCGTTAGAAGTACCGACTGCCTCGAGCTCAGAGATTTATCTGAAAATCGTAGAAAACCAAATCACTGGATAAGCTCAGATATCTCTGGGCCAGCTCGGATCCAGTTTTCACTGGAAGCGCTGAAGCGCTGAAGCTTCATTGAAGTAGACAAAAAGCGAATGGCGAAAGATGGCGAAGCGGGTATGTAGTCTCAAACATCACAATGATCACATTGACCATAGGCTCAGATAAGCACCCTCACACAACGTGAGAGATGTTCTTGGTATGAGACTAACATTGACCACATGTCAGGGAAGAGTGGCAAGATATTGCCATTATTTACATAAGGCGTAAGGCGGCTTGAAGCTTGAAGCTTGAAGAACAATGGTCGTGGAGACATCGGCGCGTTTGCTAAATGGCTTCAATGTGTACGATAGTCGAGGAATGCAAATTTTCAGTATAATTTTTGGACAGTTGCCCTATGTGCCTATGATGACCAGGATTACGGGCTCGGAGAAATACATCGAGAAAGTAGGAAAGAAAAGAATATCGGAAGGCTAAGAATATTATTTGATTAGAACAACGAGAGACTCTGCGATAAACGTAATATAATCCTCGCGCAAAGTGACGTGTTTGATCGACTGGAGCTCATGCCTGCTTTCGGGCAGCCTTTTCCGCCTTCGCGGCTTCGTATTGGTCTAAATAGGGCTATAAAACATCCAAGTCAGCCGTAAGTAACCAGTGGAAATAGGACCACTCACCTGCTTCTCCTCAGCGCTCATGCCTCTCCAAATCTCGCCAAGACGGGTTCCAAATTTGTTATCGTGGAATATTTCGGGATGTGATAAACGATATTCCCTCACCCATCTAATGTGCGACAAGACGTCAAGGTTGGCATGAACTGAATTCTATAACAAACCCACATGACGTATGGATTTGCAGCTCCCCCCAGCCTCCTATGAAGTTTGTTCTTGCCCTTCGCGACTCTGCGGCGATTCAATTCCCGAAGAATAGTCGGGTCCAGAGCATTGATATAAGCCTGACGTTCCTCAAGTGCCTTAACACGCTGTGCCTTGGTGATTTCAGTGAGTTTCTAAAGAAGAATGAGTAACTATGCGAGGGAAATGCTCAGCAGACGGCCTACCTGTTTCTCGGATTCCGGCAAAGCTTTCCACGCTTCAGCAGCGGACCTGCTGTTCGCCAGAAAATTTGCCTGAGTCACAGGAAGCTCGGGCTTGTAGATTTTTGATGTGAAGTAAAGGTAGGGACCCATGCCAAGTGAAGGAATTTTGACAGTCGAGGGAATCCTGACTGCAGTGTAGGTTAGAACAAAGCGAGCCTGAGAAGTAAAAGTGAGGCACTTTGCTTGGCTGTGATGAGAGATTGCAACATGAGTATGGATGGCTATCGACATTGAATGTAACGACATACGTTTCGTGACTTTTTTCACTGGCTTCTTCTTTATTACCTTCTTCGCCTTCGCCTTTGCCTCTACGGTTTTCTTTGCGGTTTCCTTCTTTGGAGCTGATTTCTTGGCCTTGGTAGTAGTCTTTGTTTTAGTGCTTGCAGGCTCAGCGCGTGCGACACTTGTGATGAATGAGCGTGTCAACGTGTTGGGAACCCATCTCGGGGTCACCCCTGCTGTGCGAGTAAGTGCAGGGGCTGTAGAGACGCGACGAGCCGCAATGCGCAGAGAAACAAGAGCGAACATGAACGCAGCAGCGAAAAAATACGAAGTTCAGGGCGAGGTGGTTGATTCGGACACACGTAACACCTGTGTGACATGTCACACAAAGTCTGACTTGATTGCCAAGTTGAAGTTTCTCATGATCACGAATTTGCTCGGACGTGCGGCCGCATTACCTGAAGACGCGCGAAGAACGCGATATCTGACTCTTCGAGTATGTCCCGCCACCTGCGGCGATTCCCAACCACAATCACAATCCACGCCATAACTCTTGAATATCATAAGTAGTCGCCCGCTCACTGAGTGGTGCCTTGACAACTTACGCAATCTAATATGTCCAAATAAAGACAAAACCATGATGATATCACTCCTCGACGTTTTCTCCACGGATAAGTGCAAGTCTCGAGTGGAGGAGAGGAGGAGGAGTGTATTAATGGAGATCCGTGGAGGGAGTATCAATCTAGCAGTCTATATTACTCAGGCTCCAATAAGAATCAGATGGCCGCGTTGTCGTCAGTCTGAGCCACAGGAAGGACTTGTAAAGATACGGACCTCGACGCGCCGGTGATTACCTACCTACTCATCCACTCAAAATAAATGTGCCACCTTGTCAATGACTTGTGCTCCCTGCTCCTGGCTATTTCTAAAAAGTAGTTTAAAAAACGGTCGTGGACAGCGCACGTCGGTCCCGAGCCGATCAAATTGATCGTTGGCAAATATCCTGATCCTCCCTCAACATTGTACTTACAGTGGATCGCAGATGGCATCCTCTTCTACGTCTGCACTACTGACGACGTCTGGACTTCCAATCTCACAACTAGAGTCTCTGCGGTTCAAGTCCAGCCAGATCATTGACTCCATACAAAGTTTGCAGCGTACTATTGAAGCCGGGCATATGGCGGCCATGCCTGCCTGGCCAGACATTCTCACCAAATACAATATTTTGCTTTCGCAAACCCATTCCTTCTCTATGGGCTTGGCTGGTACACTCTCTGCAGGCGCAGCGTCTCAAACTTCGCGCCCTGGGTCGTCCTCCAGCCCACTCGAACGTGTGGCCCTTCACCCCTCGACACCCCTTACTGATGCACAACTTGACGGCGAAGTCATTCCGTTATTGCGCAACCAGCAGACAACCGATGTGCTTCGCGTGGAAAACGACACAGTACGTCGCCTTGCAGAGCATATGGTCACCAAAGGGTCTCTAGGTGTCCTTGCTCCTCAACCTCCATCGAAGTCTGCGCCATTTGGCGTATTCAAGAAGCCAGTCGAGTATGCAGATGTAATCGCCGAGTGTGAAGAGATTCGTGAGGCTCACGATCGTCGTGTCGAGCGCGCTGTGAGAGCCGTGACAATGTTGAGGGAGCGCTTTGATTGGCGAGCGCGAGTAGAAGTTGAAGTCGAGGAACCAGAAGAGCTCGAGTGGGATCCGAGGGTGCATCCACATGCTGTGGAGGACCAGATGGATGAAGACGAGAACGAGGGTGGAGAGCCGAAGGAAATGGGGGACGGTGATGTGGGTATGGATGACGACCAGAGTAGTGACGAAGAAGAAGTACAGGCATTGGTTGATTCTGCGATGGACATGCAGTCGCCAGACCTTTCAACAGTTTTGACAGATGCGAATACTGCTCCTTTGCCTTCGGATTTGCTGGGTCAACCCCTCTCATGATTCACGAGTGTCGATAATCATGATTCTCCGTGCTGCCCTCAAACACCAACTATAGTAGCAAATGGATTCACACCTATAACTCTTCCTGGACGATGCCTCAGGATTGCCATCTCACGGAGTCTGATGTCGCACAACATACAGCCCGCTAATCCTACACAAGATTGTCCGATGTGATGTTCATGCACAGGCCCAGGGCCGACTGGCGTCCCTTTCTTCTCTGCTCGACGTGAACATATCTTAGAGCAGCAGCAATCAGCTGTCGACTATGTCAACGAACCATTGCTATCATCACCTCGGCATTCTTGAAGGTTGAAGGGCGGTTTCTTGTTGTTTTTTGGGGGGACGACCAACAACGTTGTCGAATGATAGATTTTGTTCGGTTGACAGTCTACTGTACTTTGACTCTAGTTTGTCGCGAGCACCACAGAAAAGCTTAGTATCAACCCATTCCTCTACCGGCGTGCCGAGTTTTTCTGATATCTCGTGCAATTGCGACAAGGGGTGTGTAAATTCGTTCTATTTAAAAATTCCAACCTCGTTGCGTATTCTCAAATCTTTCCACTGGCAGTCAAATCATTTCCGTGCCAATCATGAATTTGCCTCACCGCCTCTCTCAAAATCCTAGAAAGTACTGATACATGAATAGTTTGTTTGTTGTTCCATCCTTGCGTATCTGTACTGCGATCTACTCCATCTTAGGTCGCTTCTCCGATCATGCAACTAGCTTTGATACTCACACTCGTTACCTCTCTCATTCTCTATTCTTAGGTGACTTTTGCCGCGTTGAAAAAGGTCGAGAACGACTCACCATCATTCTCTCCAAGATTGCTTTCCGACCAAGACGCAACTTTGGGTATGGATGATGTTGTGGGAGCGCGACATTTCGAATATGACGGACCCTTCTGGACCCACAGCTTCGCTTATGTCTGAGGTATGAAGGATGGCTCGAGGCAAGCGCTGCCGCCCTGCTCTCTTCTGATCTTCTTCCTCTTTTTCCCAGCCGCACTAGCTTGGAAGCAATCATAGATGTTCTTGTCGGATCTTTTTTTGCAATTTAATAACCAACCTCTTGGCTTTTGCAGACCAGCGCGCTTTAAGCCTTTTGAAGCCCATTTCTCTGTTCATGGTACTTTTCACCACGCACATACATATACGATAGTCACGGTCCTGCACCTTCCCTCGGAATTCTGTGCAAATTTGCGTGTGTATTGGGCGAACCGTGTGTCCTCAATTTGCATAGACGGATTCTTCGAAAGTGGAGGTACCTATGTCTGTGAAGGTGACTCCAACAGAATGCAACGATTTTTGCGGTGACTTCCCTTGTTTTTGAGCGGTGAGATATGTGGTACCAGGTCGGGAATTACACAGAAAATAAGAACTGTTGTATCGTCGAAGCGTTGTACTTATTCTGTACTTCAGAGCGGAGTCCATTGCGCAACTCCGGGTGTGTTGTCACTTTCCTCGTTCATGACATACCGCAGACACTGCAGTATCGTACCTTAGTGAAGAATCCCATTGTATTTTGGAGCATTTTGTCATGTACAAGCCCCACCCGTGACCAGTGGCTCAGTCTTCCTAGTGTTTCCACATTACGGCCTTCATCGTATCAGCTGAATTTGTGCTACTCTTCGCATCAGGTATCGTTTCGACTTCATTCGACTTCAACACGTCTCTAATTGCTGACTAGATCTTGAAACTGTCCCAAACTCTCATTACCTCTATGCACCTTGAAAGGACAATGCCTGCGTAGACACGAGGGAATCAAGATAATTTGTCCAGTCAGTGGGGAATGTCTCATAGGCTTCCGAGCTGGCGAAGTCACTGTAGAAACTAGCAGCAAGGGCCAGGGTCTGTGTGATTGCCTTGATGGTCTCAATCGGTGCCTTCGTCGGGCCAGTGTGGATAATAGCCGCTTGCTTGCTTGTAGGGGTCGCCGCGCCGGTAGGAAACGCGGAAACACTGAACTTATGGTCAGTATAAGAGATGGATAAGAGGAAATGGGCTTACAAGAAGTTGTCGTAGGTCTCTTCAAAGGTGACGATCAGATCAACGAATGAGAAGTAATTAGGAGATGACCAGGAATCATCCCAGACGCCAGGATTAAGCGTGATCTGTATCAGGGGTATAACCTTAACCATATGTATGCGAAGAGAAATTTTCTGAACTCACGTAGGCATTGGAGCCAAGTCCAGTCTTCGCGTAGGAGACATATGTCTGGTATTTGGACACCAAGGCGGGATCGCCCGTTGACTCGTCAAAGAAGATTCCTTCGGGGCGGTACGCCCCAGCCCATCCAACGTAAGTGTCGATATCTGTGGTGATAGCGGTTGTAGCGCGAGATCCATATCCAGTAGCGACATAGCCCAGAATCTTGACGTTTCCACCGCTCGCCTCGCCGGTGGTACGCAGTTGAGCAATGCAAGCCTGATAGTTTGTATCAGGCTGTGAGCCAGCGGCGCCAGGCCCCGAGGCCGGGTTGACGATGAGAAGGAATTCCAGGGTCGTATAGGTGGAGATCCTCGAAAAGGAAAAAGTCAACATTGTGCTATATGGTGTTGAATCCGGGTAAACTCACGAGGAAATGAGCGGGGACCAGCCAGAGCAGCTATCGTCCGGGTAGATGTAAAGAGGAAAGATGACTGCAGAAGGGAGAGTAGCCAGGGAGCTGACGCAGGCGTTGAGGACGGTCAAGGCACCTGCGAAATGCGCAATCGAACTAGTGAAGCGCATAGTAAAGAATCGCAATCTTCAAACAGAGAGCTCGACGAGATAACTTCCAACTACATATGATCTTTTATGCACGGCGGTGAATTGCATACAATGTCGCACAGAAGAACTTCGACCATAGGAATATTCCTTCCCAACTAGGGAAGCTGGATTGAATCGTGATCACTGATAACGATTATTCAGAGTCGACCTGAGTCGACACTGTCAGCTCGGCAATTGTGAACCAGGGTTGCATCGTGCCGTGGGGCACCAGCGTTCGAAATGTGTAAGAGTCACGGCTTAAATTTCTCGACAAGACACCGGAGCAGTTATGTCTCGAAAGCAACTCCATCATAATCGTAACTGGCAATATTGTTGCAGTAAAGCGCACACATAGGGCCAGATCCTGGACATTGCGAGCCGAGGTGCACAGCGCACAGAAGATGGTGTGTGTTTTTGTGGAAAACTCAGCGGCCAAACACGGACTTCGAGTTGCGGAAACTGAACGATTTCATTCCTTTCTGTGAGGAGATTCCATGTAGGATGGTGTTCTAGCAGGTGGCCTGTCCGATTTAAAGTGTGGGTAAATGGAGACAGATAGACCGCACAATTTCATGAAAGGTGCTGGTGATTGTTCGTGCACGGACCACGCGCCGGTAAATCAACTACCGATCATCAATATTGAAGAAAACACGCGTCTGAGCAGTGCCAGAACGCGTCCCGGACGTTTCCCGTTCAATTCAAACTCAAGTTCGGGCCGCAGGATTCCTCACGAGCAGCTGCACTTTCTTAGAATTTCGATTCAGTTCTTTTTGCAACAACTGGTCATCTTTTGGTTCTGAAACGGTCGATGCACCAACCTTGAAGACCCCTAATCACTAGCACTGGCTATCACTGTTGTATCTACCATGAGTACTTTTTTCCTCGAAACAATATCATTGACCATGTGTTCAAGGTCGAATTCAGATTCTCTTTCACATCGACGTCGGCAGCTGACCTTTGATATTATTAACTCTTTCCCAGTCTTCCCCTCGTGCCAGGCCAGCTTCTCATCGTCAGCCTTGCTAGCCATTGTTGTTCTGTGATGAAAAAAGGGCGTCAAGCTATACTTACGTACGATATATAGACGATGATTTATGGCGAATTTACACAAGGTCCTATAGCTTTAGGTTCTATGTACTAGTAGGCACGTATTTTGTCAGTCACTTTTTTGCGTTGTTTTTCACATTCCTGCCAACTAGAAACCCTCCGGTGTGGAATTCTACCCCCAAATTAGATTATCGATCGATTTCGTTTTAACGTGGAGCCTATGTAACAGTGAGTGATGGAAGCATTGGAAGCTATAAAAACTCCGGACCTTCAAACAGATTGGTCAAAGACGAGTTCCGCACAGCTGAAGCAAGCGAAGAACGTGAACCTCTCATATTTCAGGCCCACGACCATGTACGCTTCTGCCTACGTCGTTGTGCTGGCTTATTGGTCGGCTTTTTATGCTTTTGGTGGCAATGCACAAAATATACGCCTCAAAATCCCAGATAACTCAGTTGTATGTCACATTTCTTGATTAGAATCAGCTCCTGTCGGACCTTTTCTGCAACAGTTCGTAGATCCCAAATTGTTCGCTGTGATTGGTGATTCCAACATAACGTTTCGCGAGTCGTCCTTTGACACGTTCTTCAATCCGACTTCAACGGTACCTCCTTTCTTCCAAATATTTGACCCCGCTTTCCTTACAATCCTTGGGCCAACCCCTTCAATTCGGGAGATCGCGTCTAATTCGACGTTTGCCTTTGCCCATGAGGCTCCTATCTATGTGCCTGACACGAACGAAGTGTTCTTCGTTAGCAACGATGGTGGTCCACTGGGAATGAGTGACTTGAATCACAATAACATGGTAGGCAAAATCAGCCTGACGGATGTCGACAACGCGTTAGCCGCCAATAGTAGTGTCATCAACGTCCCTGTCACGTTTGTAAGTCTTGACAAGTTACTAGTTAGCACAGTTCACTCACACCAATGCCTTGAAAAATAGCTCGATCTTCCTGAGACCATTCAGATGACAAACGGAGGAACAGGGCCATATAACTCGTCTCTCTTACTCGCCACGTCTGGACGCGGTTCTCTCCCACCTTCAGTCGCTCTTGTGAACCCGAAAACTCCAAATAATGTCACGGTCCTTTTGGATAACTTCTTCGGGCGACAATTCAATTCTTTGAATGACATCAAAGTGCACCCAAGTGGGAAGTTGTTTTTTACTGATGTCGTGTAAGTATTCTCATCTTGTATTTGAATTACCTTGTGTTGCTTTATCCACGTGTACTCATCTTTTTACGTATGCTTACCTCTCCTCGAACAGATATGGTTTCCTCAATCATTTCCGCCCAAACCCATTGCTGCCTAACCAAGTGTACCGATTTGATCCAGAGGTGGGGACAGTGCGGGTGGTGGCAACTGACTTTGACAAATGCAACGGAATTGCTTTCACCGCTGATGGCAATACTGCTTACATGTGAGTATCACCACAAGACATTAAATGTTAATATCATGACGATCTCAACTATAGCGCGGATACTGGAGCCTCTGGTGGATTCCTAGGAAACAATCAAACTGAGCCCGCTACTATGTAAGTCGATCCTATTAAGTTCCAGCCTCCCTGGTCAGCATGACCGATATACCAGATGTCAACACCTAGTTTTGTGTCATTATTCTGACATCCATCCTCACCAGATACGCGTTTGACGTGGATCCGCGCACACATGTATTCAAGAATCGCCGCATTTTTGCCTACGTTGATACTGGGGTTCCTGATGGTATTCAGGTCGATATCGAGGGGAACGTGTACTCCGGGTGTGGAGACGGCGTACAGGTTTAGTCTGCTGAGTCACTTGCGATTCTTTCTGCTGATGTAGAAGCCAGGTTTGGAACGATGAAGGTACTTTGCTTGGCAAATTCTTCTTGGGAACGACTTCGGCCAATATGGTGTTTGCGACTGATGGGAGGCTCGTCATTATGGCCGAAACTAAAATATATGTAGCCGACATCGCTGCAAAGGGCATCCCGCCGATATCGCCATAGGCTATTTTTCTCAATACCCATCAATACCCATTGTGTGAGAGTACAGGACATTAGGGACTCGTCGTGATGCCTGAAAGGTCTCTTATGTACTTGTTCTACGAATTGAAGGATTCCATTCAAAGTGTGTTTTTCTGGATAGTTTTTAGTATATACTATCTTCCAATGCCTGCTGTAAGTCTTATGGCCCCTAAGCTCGATGGAAAGGGTTCTCGAAGAATTTGATCAAGACTTAGAGGTTATGCACAGGCGTGTTCCCGCCATAGCAATGCATATCGTCCACACAGCCCAACCACAGCCTCACACCGATATCATGATTATCATTAGACGCCTTAGATAAGTTAGATGATCAACATATGATCGAGATTTTTTAAGATCTCTTGTCATCATGTTATGACCTCTGACCTTCCTTTATTCGGCTTCGGAAGACTCATCTGCTCTACTAATGGCCCCGCGCGTGAGTTAATGGGGCTTCTTCGAGTTCGACGGGATGATCCATGAAGGACCCATCTACACGTGTGGGGACCAGCCTGATTCCGCATAAGATTCCTGTACATTCTTAGTCCCCTTCATTCAACTCAAAGATGTCCCATGAAGTCGCTCTTACGCCCGTCTCGCGCAAACCTGCTCTTCACCCTCATCCTTCGACGTTTCGAGAGCCAGGCAACACCCTTCCTGATCATGAACTCCATCAACCCTCCCAGATGAATACGGAATATGTGAACATGCTCCTGGCGCTCGACAGTATCCCTCGGCTGCACAACATGATGGCGTCTTTCTTTACATGGATCTTGTTGGCCGGATTTGTTCTCTTCCCAGGAACGTTCACGAGCTTGCAGAACTCGGAAGCTGCGGCATCGAGTGAGGTCGGGAAACAGGTTCTGAAGGCGGTCGCGCATGTGCCTTTGTAAGAAACGCAAATTTAATAATCGGGGTGTCTTTGTTCAACAAGCTCGCCATTTGAGACAGGTTTGTCATTGCATTTCTGTGTTGTGGAATAGGCGCAGGGGGGATGTGTTATCTCTGGTGGAAATGGATGTACAACTACGTTTGGCTCGTGAACAGCGTCTTCATGTACGTGTAGTCACGAGTGTCATGAATGGAATTTACTCACTATTCGAAAGGCCTGGCTTCCTTAATTCCCTGGCTGGTCTCATATCAACAATTGCGAACATTTTTGGAGTCCAGCACGGAGAATTTTCGACGACGGGAAAGGTCACCATTGTAGTCACAGCAGCGTCTACCTTTATCAACGGAGTCTTGTCTCTATATTACACCCTGTGGAAAATTCGGCGCGTGAAGCAGAGACATGATCTTGAGGTGGGGGTGGAAAGGGTTGGGAAGCATGGAGAGGGCATGGTAGAAAAGACAAGAAGGAAAGCGAATCAGAGAGAACCCGGGGTCTCTAGTTACTGACACACCGTTCACCCTGGATGGCTGAGGTTCACTGTGCAGGTGGACAGCGGAAACTGGGAACAAGATAACTGATACCTAAGGGATTTTGCTCGTGACGCTCATTTACACCACGACTCTTCCGCGTTACTGTAAGCTTGACCCATGCATTGTGCTCTTTCGCTATGTAAATTTTGATGTTGAGATTCTTTTTGTGAGGTGGTAGATTGAATTGTCCATTGAAAAGTGATCTATTAATGATAAGGTAGTCAAGCAGAGCCGCCATTTCTCCGTTGCCGCCATTGCCACCATTCCCTCCAGAGCCACCGTATTTTCCTCCGCCACCATTACCACCATTTCCGCCATTCCCTCCATTGCCACCTGAACCTCTCCACTTGTTGCTTCCTTCATTGCCACCATTTCCACCGTTCCCTCCATTGCCACCATTTCCTCCGTTACCCCCATTACTACCCCATGACTCTCCGCCCCATGAATTCTTCGATCCGCCACCATTCCTTCCGTTACTTCCCCTGACCCCCCATTGCCGCCGTTACCGCCGCGACCTCCACTGCTGTAAGAGTTCCATGACCACCAATCATTGTCCCAGTCATCATCATCCTTTCTCCACCCACCGTTGCCGCCATTTCCACCATTACCACCGTTGCCGCCCCAGTAGTTGTATGATGGGCAGTAGTGGTTCCAGCGAGCAGGTCGACTCCATTTGTAGTTATCATGGTAGCGTCTCTAAAATGGAGACTCCATCAGACCGTTGAACTGGCTGGAAATGTAAAGGACACAAACGTCGGCAAGATTATGGTGACCAGTGGTAGGTGCACCCACTGAAGGGGTGACAAGCACCATATCATTGAGGATGGCAGCCACAGCGAAGACAGAGACTTTCGTTGTTAGACTTGTGAGTAAGTTCGAGGGTGGGATGATGGTGTCCAATCACGAATTTTGGCAGCCTTTTATACCTTGAACGACGCTATGGGTCCCGAGTCCTCAATCTGCGAGGCTGTGTGCAAAATCGAATTCTGTGGCGTTAGGTGAAGCCTTCCATTGCTTTAGGGGCTCTGAAGGGGACCCAGATGAAGAGCTAAAGCTACCATGTGAATGCACTACATTCAGGTGACAGGAGAATCAGGAGAGTATCACTACCTCGCAAGTAGAGTCTGAGAAGTTGAAGCTGTTGCTCTGGGGCCCCTGGCAGATGCAAGTTTGAAGGCGTGATCAAAGTGTGAACCGTGACGCGCTACTTGACTCAAGCACGTGTCCGCGTTAGAATACGCGTTATGTCACATGTGATTAGATCACAACTGCACGGTGCCCGCACCTGGAGCATTCCAAGCGCCTCAGCGCCGGTGCATCATGCATCATCATGACATGACTTACAGCATGGTTTTGCGCATCCTGTATTTTTTTTATTTGTTGCCAAAGAAGTGACCTAAGTGTAAACTTTTCCGAGATCTTTGACGTGGCTTGAAAATAGAAGCACATACTTCGAGGACCCGGAAAGCTCCCGATAAACCTTGTCCAGAAATTCCTCGAGATCGGGCCTCAAATCCGCTATCTTTCAGGCCTCGAATCCGCAATAACGGACAACATATAACCAAAATAGGAAACTCTCATATTTTTATTTTCAATTTTTTTGTGTGAGTGAAAGCACCCTCGTACACCGAGCTACGTGATGTAATCTTACGCTTTAGAACTCCAATCAAAGGACTCAAACGGCCTTAATAACACCTGAAATGGTTAGAATTTTGTCCTGAAATTTTCAAGAATTTTGCTGCCCAGGCCTCAAATCCGCAATATTATGGACTAAGATTGCCGCTTCGAGGCCTCAAATCCGCAATGTCAGGACTAAGATTTTGCTCAATCTGCCCCTCAAATCCGCTATTTTGCGGACAAGGTTTATAGGGAGCTTCCCGGGTCCTCCCTGTACACAGGACAAGGATTGGTCACGTATTACGTGGCGGATCCACCATCGGTTTGTCGCTGACTTCATAAGAAAACCCCTCAGTGACTTCGAGAACTCGAAAGAACTCATGCAGGTGGTGTTTGACGCATTCACCGGTGAATAACCCTTTTCTCCTTTCCCACCACAGGTTCTAGATGTCAAGGTTAGGGCACTAAAGAGCTGACCGTGGAGAGAAAGGATAGAGGCCGTAAGGACGGGAATGCTGACCGACG
>JAGGAR010016058.1:0-34319 GCA_017657315.1 Termitomyces sp. K1Ag
CAATTTCCTTCACAATGCAGCCCACAATCTTTCTGATATACCTTTTCATGGTTATTACTTGGACATATATAAGAACACCTGTTTAAAGTGTGGGTTCGCAAGGTATGAGCGACGGCCCCGTTGGGATGCCGGATAGCGACACGGATTTTTGCTACTTAACAAGACACTGCGTCACGGTTCGCGAACTTTCTTTCCTATGTAGGAGTTCCGTAACTTTATCTCTGTGCTTCTAAAGTTCTAAATCGCGTTGATAAGGTTCACTGCTTCTTATAACGCCGAAGGTGCGCCGCTACATCATGATTGTTTTCGCTTGCTTTCAAGTTGACAGGTACTACTACGTCATTTCGATGTAAAAACATTCCTACCATTCAACCGTCGGACATGTAATCATGACACCAGCAAAGATTGAATGGTTTGACTGTTTTACTGAGAAAGCAGTAGGTTGACGGCGATTGACCATGTGTCTTGGTTTCGGAAAATTTCACAGCATCGGATCCGAACTTCATCGCTGGTGATTCACACGTATGGCGGTGTAGGTTCTGGGTGTTGTCTTCTGTGATAGACAGCTTTGAAAATATCTGAAAGACTGAGACTGAGCCCATGTCATCTGGTCGATTCCACGCTACTCCACGATGTCCGCGTCTCTTGCACACCTTGGCGAAGTCATTGATTTCTCATCATGTAGCTTCGACAGGCTCGACTCGCCTGGGTTCGACTTTGTTCGAGGCTAGTGAACATCGACGAATGTTGAGAACGTGCCCTTCAATGTTACTATCTACTACCGCCGGCTGTCCAAAGCAACTTTAAGAAAATTAAATTCCTATCTTCGAAGCAACTGAGCCGGATACTTGGATACATATGTACCTGACTTAAGTGCCGGGAATAGACCATGTTCAAAGACCTTCTGATATGCATCCGAATCTCGCTCGTGTCTTACCGGCCTACGTAACTTCTCTGTAGATAACCTGGGACCATCTGGCTCTTTACGGTCGTTGAATCTCCAGAACGTTCTTGTGTCGTGGTTTCTCCTATCACTATCTCAACAAGTATCGCATGACCTGCCTCGTTGTAAATCTTTTCTTAGAAGCACTTTTCACGTCTGTGAAATCGATGGATCCGATCAGAAATAGCCGGCGTGTTCCAATGTGAGATTTAGTTCTGGCCAGCGTCTGATATATCCATTCGCATTCATAGTCTATTGGGTTGATTTTTCATTCTAGTGCTAGAAGGTTTTTAGCTTCAAGTTGGCTCCAAGTTGGCTCCAAGTTGAAAACTCGTGGGTGGGGAGACACCCGATGCCAATGTTGCCGTGCTCTAAGGTTAAGTTCAGGAATCATCTGTCCTGCCATTTGATCACGTCTACCACTTTAAAAGATCGTTTACATTGATATACTTGGTAATTACAGGGATCGTCGCATTGATATATTTGGCAACTGCAAGGATCATCGCGTCAATGAATGTCAATGTATACTTCTGGCATCACGCGTTCAGTATAATAGCGTTTGCAATGGTCCCACTAGCACTACATAGGTGACTTCACTCCACCGCTTTCAGCTACTCCCTTACTCTTTTACTCCTTTTCTCGTTTCTCTGAATGTTTCATCAAGACATGCACGCCAACCGCGACAACTCTGTTATGGAGGTGCCTACAGCTGTTTGTTCTGTGGAATTTATCAGTGGCCAGATTATAGTCTTCCGTGGCGGCCGTTTTGCAAATCAGCCCATCCGTGTGGTGTTGCAGGAACTGCAAAAGGCGGACGTCGGCCGAAAGCAAGTAGTTAATTCATCTCTTGCATCATTTTCTGACATACCAGCAAAGGTTTGCAAGGGTGGATCGACGTCCACTCGATCCACCTCCTGTCGTCATTCTTCGTTTGTTTCGTATCCAAAACTCTGGCACTTCCGACCAGATCGAGACAGAAATCTCCGATTACAGGCACGTCTTTAGCATGTTTCGTAGATAATGTTTATCAAGCGTAATTTTGCACTAGGGATGTAGAAACTATCGGTCTCGTGTGTGCGGTAGATCTGTTCCCAGTACCCGAATGGGTCTGGGAGAATACTTTGACTGACACGCCGGCATCTACGAGTGGATCCCAGTTTGGAACCCCACAAATGATCCCTCCCGCGCTCATTGCTGGGACTTCGGAGGACGTGATCCATTATGTGGATGGTTACCCTATTACGGAGTCATCGAAGGCGACTGAGGCAATATTTGGAGAAAAAGTCGCTGAGCCACTCCTTGTGGACTACGAGGGTGGAAAAGCAATCATGTTTGTCTTTCAAGGATGAACATTCCGCTTAATGTAGCAGCAGGATTACTTATGTCAGTCGCACAGGATCTAGCCTTGCAGCGCGAGGGAACTTTCCTTCTTCGCTATCGAATCTTCGATATATCATCGCTAGTAGTCCCAGGGATGAAGTCTACTGCCCAGACGGAAGTGTACGGGGGCCCTTTCAAGGTTTATGCTACGAAAGATTTTCCGGGGCTTGCACCTTCTACTGAACTCAGTAAGGTAGGAGTTATAGAAACCTCTACCATTGGGTGGGAGTTCTCACTAGTGGATACGTCGTTCCTCTCACAGTTATTGTCGAGATATTCGATACGCCTTACCGTGAGGCAAGAGAGAAGGATCGCAAGGAAACGATGCTTAGCCGAACGTGAAGAGGAAGATCAGTCGTCTGGACTGGGATGCCTCTGTTAATGCCCAATTTTGAAGAGTTCCAACGTGTTTCAACCTCAACAACTGACCACCTGGTCTTGCCCAACCTCTGATCCGATTTTTGAACTGTAATATGAGCCGACTTTTAAAGTTTCATCTAATTTTTGGGTTTGTTTGAGTCTGTATGGATGTAGATGCAACCTTACGACAGGCCAACGACAAGCTTTTGTGCCATCAATGCAGGCCTACGCTCACACGGTTGTCTCATCGATACATCGCCCCCGATTCGTTGCATTGTGATGAGATGACAGGACTAGACCAATATCTACGTCGAACTTATCCATACGAATAACTCTATCGTGGTCGAAAACCCCCCCTCCGACCTATTAAGCGCCTTGCCCACCCGGCTGTCCTACTGTTACTCGTTACTTGTACTTTCTGCTTCGATTTATATGCTCTCAGGCTTGCTTGGTATAAATAACGGGAAAATATGCTCGACACGATATATGTAGTGTGGAAGAGGAAATTGGCCTATGCGTCGTACAAGCGATACCCTCCTTAGAGGCGCATCGGGTCCTCATCACCACCGTCGAGGTATCATACATAGTACGCCTTTGTTCGTCATTTGAACTACAAATGACTCGCTGCTGACCCATGTGTAGACGCCGCCACACACGCCAAAATACGTACGTCTCAACTCATACACTGACAGCTCTGCGCATAGCTCCCCATCCACTACAAAGATTCATACCGCGGTGCACGTCAATGTCATCTGCCATGTCCGCATCATGCTCCACACGATGCTCTCGAACAGTTAACTTTACAACGCGACGTCACGTTACTGACCCAGAAAACCCTATTCTAATACACGAGCGCCCTCCTGCAGCCTCATATTATAATAGTCCGTCATATCCTTCCCATCTCTATCTGTACCACTAACATCACCGTCAGCCTCGACATCTTCTCACCCCATTCAAATACAAATGGAGTTATGGTGGCGCAGCGCACCATAGAAGCGGTTGGCTTTTCAATAGGTAAACTGGTTCACAATATACGACATTCATATCTCCAGCCTTGATACAGAACATAGAACCCGATAGGGTGACAAAATAAAGGTGTCTCATAGTTGAAGGACTCATCAAATATACATTTCATCTAGAGCCTTCGTACTTCAATAGCCTGTCCAGAAAAGTACACAATCTTCATCCCTTCCAGCTCGATATATTCTTACCTTGAGAACTATCCGATATTCATACTCAGGATGAATGAGGCGACGACAAGATCAGCTAACGTTGGTCCTGTTCCAAGAAAAATGCACTATCTGCTTTGCCCTTCTCGAGCCAACGGCCGACTATGTTAAGCTTGCCTTAAGCCTGGCCCATTCCTTCTTCTGTGCCTGACCGACCGGAATAATTCGTCAACCTTTCGCCCGTACATCTTTCCGCGCATGCGCATATATTATTCCTGACTCCATAAAGTGAATAAGGTGAGCAGCATTGGAAATAGGAATAATCAGTGTAACTCAAGTGAAGACGTCGATGAAGACGTACTGCAAGGGGAGAGCTTGTGGGAAAGGCTTCGGGGTGTATCAGAGTATGTTGTGTCCAGACGGATTCAGCAAGCGCTGTGTTGGTGTTGAGATCGAGAAGACAGAGGGAATAATAAGAAGCGTCGAAGTTGAAGTCGGTGGACTGGGTCTCAAGTTTTCTGGCGACGTCTTGAATATCGGCCGTTTCAACCCAAACAGTTTCGTAGGGAAGGCCCTTGAAGTTGGAGCAAGTACCTTGATATTGTCAGATGAGAGGACATAGTATGGATTGGTTCCGAGGGTAGTACTACTTAATTACCTGGTCTTCAAAGTGTTCAGAGACCATTCCGAGTCTTGCTGGACTATACGAAAGCGATGTCTTAGAAAACGATTGGTCTGGTCGACTAGAGCTGTGACGGTCCAACACGATGGAGGTTCCATGCTGAGGCTGAAGGAAATAAACTCGTGTGAAGGAAATAAGGTTTGCATCTTTCTACTGTTTCAGGCTCGGTTCAAACGTTCAAGCCTTGAATAATAATTGCACATTGACTTTTACACCTCTGCGGCTCTGGTTCGCTTGTACGGGAGCTTGATATTCAATGCAAGCCTCCTTGGTTAGTATACGAGTAGTTGAACATTTTCAACCTATTGTTCGTTGCCGCAGGCGCAAAATTGAGACGAAAAAATACTTTGTAATAGTTTTACGAGCTTTGTATCATGCTCGGAATTTTGCGGACTTTGGCCGTGTCCCTTTTTTCTAGTTAGTAGTAAGTACTTATATCTGCGTTCAAGTTGCCCGTGGTTTGTCCCCTGACTTTGCAATAGGTATGTATCCTTCAAAATTCTTTGTGCAGCTTGTACTATGTAGGGATGAGATACCGAGGCCTAGCTCCAGGTCGTTCATTATCCATACGTGCGTGCTTTGTGTGGGTATAATCGTCTGGAGGTGCACTCAATGTTTAGATGTATTTTAAGCTCTGTGAGTTCAAAGTGCTCCACATAATGACGTAGTCTGCGAAGCATTGAGCTCCACTCAAATCAAGATTCAACTTAAGAAGCCAAAATAACTTGGACGAACACGCTTCTCAGTGCGCGCTTACTACTTTCCGAGTCATGACCGAGTGCCTAGAATTATACAACCAATAAGCCAGAAACGTCGAAGGGAAAAAGCGAATCCTTAAAGACAGAGTGACCACGACACACTAACTACGCAGGAGGACAGCTGGACGTGGAGATCGTAATCAACATTTCAACAAGATTGAAGATTCTCACAATGATAATAAAAACCTGGAGCTTAAGAGTAAGGATATGGAACTCAAACGACAACTTCGTACTTCTCAAGCCTCTTCAAGACGGCGTCCCCACTCAGGCTTTCCGCCATGCCAAGTTTCCATATCCTGCCATTCCTGCACCAGATCAAAGATCCAGCAACCTTAAGGTTCAGATGTGAAGTGGTTGCCCTGAGGATGTACGGTCAGTCTTCTTTGCCTCAAGTTTGTCAAGTCACTGGAGTGAACCGAAGTCCGTCTTCACCTTCCATTCCAGTTGACGTTCCTCGCCAGTAGGGGGTTGACACAGAACATTGTTGTACTTGTCGAAGTAGGCCTGGCTTAGGAGATGCAGAGCTCGATGGGTAGCTAAGAAAAAAATTGAGAGGGCAGGACGTAATGGGTATGCTGCCAAGAACGCTTTCTTGTAGGGGCTTCGTGCCAGCTGGAACGACCTTGAGGATGTCTAGGTATGTTGCGTTGGGATATTTCTACGATAAGAGCTGAGTCCGCAATGACGGCTCCTGTAGAGGGATCATAGATAACTGGAACGGTGTAAAATGGAAGACCATCTCTGGTGTCGGTTGCACATGCTCTCGATGTCAGGATCTTCAATCCACTCTCTTCTATATGTGATGCCTTTGTAATTGAGGGTGTACCTATCGAGATTATTGTAGTTGAAAAAAGTTGACGATAGAGATGCACATCCCGCACCTCGTCTTCCAACGATTGGGTGACCATATAGCTCCCGGACGCGTTGAAGGGAGGTCGTAGAAATCTATTACGTTGAGATGTTAATGGCAAAAATCAAAAGATCAGCGACCAGTGTGGACAATCAGGTCAATTTCTCTTATAAAACATTTTTTGCGTGGCTAGGCACGAAGGACTTGGTCATACTTTGTTTGACAAAACGATAAATATTTCGCATGTTATCGGATAAGCATCTGGTCGAGAGAAAGAAGAGCCATCAGTTGCTATTTATTCCGGTTTAAAAACAGTGAAACTTTGAGAGGATGTCAAAACAGTTTGCTGGCTTGCCAATGAGAAAAGTCATCATGATGCCTAGCGTGTGCAAAGCCAGTGTGGGAGAGATCGGCTAGCGGGTGAAGTTGATACGAACCTACTATTAGTTTCGTTTCAGAGCATTGCGCGAGAGATATTTGGTATCCTCGTCTTGACATGAAAGGAGGAATGGACCAAGGATGAACAACTCACAGGTCCGTGTTTGCCGCATGCCCCAGTTTCACCGGCACGTGCTCGTACACGTACAATTCGGGCACGCGTAAGTACTTCGGATGTGGCTACGCAAGATAGGAATACTAAATGACATTCTCTACTTAGTGCCAGTAGCAGGGTCGGGACACCTAGCAGAAATCTAAAATTTTACCGCCACAAAAGTTCCGGTCAAAACGTTATTTAACTCGGTTTCTAAACCTATCGTTACGGAATTTGATCTCCGTATCCGACGGCCCGCCACCTCGAAAACGGAGAAGGATTCTTCCCTAAGTGGTCATACATAGGCTTGGGGTGGGTATCAACGAGGCTCATGTAGTTGTATAATATGACCTTTCTGATCCTCTGGTGAATGAATTCCTTATGCTTCCCCCGTTTACAACGGATGAATCGCACGACGTAAGGTGGTGAGTTCACACCTCGAGTACTTCGATAGACGAGTATGTGGCACAATGTCTATGTCAAAAGCCAGTAAGAACATGCCGAAGTTGTGATAGATACTGGATCGACTTTCAATAGTCAGTGTCACTTGGTTGTAAATCGCGTCATTGAAGCTGTTTATAGATTGTATAACGAAGCCTCATTGTGTTTCACTGGTACTTCTGTTGGGGGAGGAGCCACAGCACGAGGCATTCTTTCAATGAAGGGCTTCTCCGTCGTTGCCAGGCCTACCAGATCTGTCCAAAACCTCTGCGGAGACAAGATGTAGCTTGAAATACCTTTTCGGGGATTGGTCCCACTGTGAATTGGTAGAGGGGGCACAATTTAATTGATCATCATTCTTACACGACTTTTGGAGTGTCATGATCATCTGGTCTTTTGACAAGCGACAAGTCGTCTATGCTCATGTGGGTTAGCCCGTGACGTGGACTGAGTGGACAAGTAGAATTGTTTCTGATGAAAGATCAGGAGTCTGCACCGCCGGTGCCACTCGGTCCAGGTCCCAGCAACCTGCAGGAGTACCAGGACGACTGAAACGATATCTTCGAGCTGAAGCAGGGTTGACCCGTATTCTGTTTGAGGATAGATATGTCGCTGTGGTTCCCCTTGGCCAAGCCGATGGCACAGGGACTATAAAAGCAAGTATGGTCCGTTCTTCAAGTTCATCTTCTAGTGCAGATCGCAATCTATGGCTAAGTTTATCTCGCCGAAGCACTAGCATGAGAGATTTTGAGCAAGGACAATTGATAGATATCTATCTGGTGACTCCATGGAATGATGAGGAGACAATGAAGATGGGGAATGATACAGGATCTCCTTCTGTCGAAATGGCACCAACGTGGTGGGATGATCATGTTGTTGTTTGGCTGTGATGCGAACATTAGGGGATTTGTTTCTTCAACCACTGCAGGACGTGGACTCGACCACGATAAGGCCTGGTCCTGACGACGACGAGGCTCTTCATGTATACATAAGGTGAGTGGACACGCAGCGTAGCCCACGGGATCATAGACGTCCCTGCCACGCTGTTCAATACATCTGCCTCGTTGTATTGTCGTGGCCGCTAATCTCCCTCTAGAATACCCTAATAACTATCGTCTGGCCCCATGTCGTCCGGATCCGAGCCTTGTGTGGCCAGCATTGCTGTCGGTGGTGCAGCGTCGTCGTCTGCAAGCTGCGCACCCGCGTCAACTTCCCATATCAACCCGGGCCAGCTCGTCGTCGACACAAACACCCTTCGCAGGCCCTCTCATTCCTCCACGGGCATGGGCACATCATTCAGCAAGTCCAACACTGCCTCGTTGTCACCTGCTGGACCCCCGCCCTCGCCGACTATTAATCGCGGTTTCACAGCTGCAGTGGCAGGCGGACTGCGACTCACCCGTGCGTTCGCTAATCGACGCAAAAAATCTGAAGACGTGAGTAAGATGATGGACCGTTCAATTTCCCAAACTGGGACCTCTCCACCGAGCCATACCCAACGCATCGAAGCTACAGCCTCTATTTCATCTTCTCCTGCTCAGGTGAGGCACTAATATGATGTACATAACGTCGCAATACTCAATAGTTCATACAGCTCGCGACTCAGGTCCTCAGGAAGGCTGTCAAGAAACCGCAACCAACTCCTACCCAACATCATCAACAACAACCGATTCCCCCTCCTCCCCCTCCGAAACCGCAACATGTCTCACCTCAGCCTAGTCCACCATTGCCCCCTCCGAAACCTTCAGCCGATCTCCGCTCGTCTATCATTCCCATCAGTCCCGGCATCTCATCCGCTGTCAACTATATTCGTATGACAGACGGATGCCCCAGTCTTGATCAAGATCATGCGATTGACAGAGCAATTCAATTGTCAAAGGTGGACTCCAAAGAAAAACAAGTAGAGGAGCACAAAGCGGAGAAGGAATCGGAGAAGGGAAATGATGCAATTGTGGAACCAGGCACTGAAGGTGACAAAGGAAATCGCACAGATAAAGACGGGACGAAAGACGCTTGGAGGAAAAGCGATTCCACGATGAGCTACCACACTATCCGCCCCGGAAACCAACCATCTCGTCCTGTGTCTATGGCTGAATCTTTGCAGTCAACTCACACCATCGTGCCTGTCAAACGGCAAAGCGCGCTGATCACTGATGCTGATTTTTGTGTGGCAGAGGAGGACGACTTGGAAAGTTCAGCCGAAGGCGACCGTAACGAGTTTGTTCCTCAGAGTAGTTCGAACCACTCTCCTACCGCTTCAGTCAGGGCTCGGGAACGGCGTGCAATGTCGTTGAATGTTAACAATCCAGCCATGAACATGACGCACAAGCTCCCACCTACGCCGTCCAGTGCAACTGCGGCCAACTTCACTTTCTCTGTATCAGACCAACGTGTTGCATCACCCTCCCAACGAACACCGGCAAATGCTCAGGGCTACATTGCCTCGTCCTCTTATGATGGCCACTCAACGGGTGGCAGCATCCGTACCCAACTCGCAGTGTACAGCACCCAGCCACAGTCCCAGCCCAAATTACAGATCTCGACTGGCCGTAATCCATCCCGCCCCACATCTCCCATCCCCATCCAACATCCCCGAGACGTACCTCATAATCCTTATACAACGTTCCCTCCACCCCCGGATCCTCAGCCTATGCGACCTGCATCACGCCTTGATCGCAGTCTGCCCGCGCTCCCGCCGCACACGCAACGCCAACCAGCACTGAGCATGAGCGGCGGGCTCGGGCTTGCGAAACGCGCCGTTGAGAAAATGGGCTTTAGCCGCGCGCTTGGGCTTGGGCCGTCCAGCTCCTCGCACCATGGGCACAGCCAGACCTCGGGTTACTCGAGCTCAAGCTCGGGACACACGAACTCTAGCAATACCTCAGCGTCATCGTATGGCGCCCAATCATACGACGCGTCGTCAAAGCATGGGCACTCGGCGAGTGTGTACGACACTCTCGCGGCGCCGCGGTCGAGTACGAGCTCGAACTCTGGCCAATCGTCCCATGGAGGTACTGGTGGGTATCTGCACAGGAAGAACCGCTCGAAGCATGCACCGGGTGCCCTGTCTGTGTCGTCCACTGCCTCCCATTCCACATCGGCTTCGGAATCGGACGCGATGGAGGCGCCTTCAGGGCCAAACTTTGGGAGATGTCTGCGTGGACCTCTAAGGCGCGGTGGTGGAGGTGTTGTGTTTGGCCAGGATCTGAAGAGTGTGGTAAAGGAGACGGCGGTGGGTGTTGGAAAGCCGAAGGGATGGGGCGGACGATGGCGTAATTGGGATTCGACGGGTGAGGAGGAGTATGATGGGGACAGCGAAAGGGGACAAAATAAGGAAGGACCGAGGACGAGGAAGGGGAGTATCCGAAGGGGTCAGTTGAAAGCGTTGGAGGACAGAAAATTGCCCGCGCTTGTGGCAAGGTGTGCGCAACATCTGTTGATCTGGGGTATCCAGGAGGAGGGTCTCTTCCGGTGGGTCTTATATCTTTTTTATGTGCTGTGATATCAATATCCTATGTTCAGTATTCCCGGCCGAGCGTTACACGTTTCTAGGCTACGGGCAGAATTTGACAGTGGTGAGTCTAATGAAATTTCATCTGGGCTCGGGGTTGATTTTTGATCCCGGCAGGCGCTGATTTCGACATGAGCGAGTGTTCGCCTGGAGACGTAGATCCTCATGCCGTGGCATCCGTGTTCAAGGCCTTCCTCCGTGAATGTGAGTCTCCCTCACGCTTTTACGCACATGTTTATTGACCATGTTTCTGATTAGTACCTGAACCCATTCTCACAACCACCCTCTTGCCATACTTTGATGCTGCCATGGCTCAGGAGAGCAAGGATGTAGAGGGAAGTGAAAACGTCCAGCAACCTCGAAATGCTCCTCGCGGTCCTGGTCTGCCTTCTGGTCCTCGCAACACCAGCGCCCTTCCTCCTATTCGTAAAGCCCCATCGCTTTCTACTCTGGCGATGCCAACGATGACCGGCCTCCGCCCCCCTTCCAAGCAGCTCCTCAACACGTTCCGGGCACTCCTTGCCCAGCTACCTGAAGAAAACCGAGACCTTATTCGTACGGTCTCTGAGCTCATCAAGGCCGTTGCACTTGACAGTCGCGCGACAAAAATGCCGCTGAGCAACTTGTTGCTTGTCTTTTGTCCAAGCTTGAACATGAGCCCGCCGCTACTGCGCATGCTTTGTGAGGCCGAGGGTATCTGGGAGATGCCAACACCTGAGTCGAAGCCTGAGGAAGAGGATGGCGATGATGAGCAGATCGTCCTGGATATTAGCAGAGAGGAAGGGGATGAGGAATCTTACGAGGATGCGCGAGATGGGACAGAGGAAGATGGAGAAAGTATGGGACATACATCGGAGGATTTGTCGAACTCCGTAGGGTATAGCGCATCGACTGAAGACGTGTTAGATGTTTCGTTGACATCGTATCCTGTCAAGCCGGAGGCACATGGCCGCAAAGCCTCAGTCACTACGTCATCTTTGACCGATGGATCGTCTTACACATCAACCTCAGAGAACTATAGCAATCAACTTCGACTCTACTCCGACGTCCATTCACAATCTGTTTCTCCACCACCTTTCTCATCATCTGCAGAGTCACTGGATACACCAGCTACCTCCTCCCATGATGTTTCTCTGCCTCACCTGCCTATTTCTCACGAAGAGGAGTCCAAGGGACTCCAGCAAAGGATGATCCCGGTCATTGCGGACAGCATACCGGTGGGATTGAGATTATCTCCCACTACGCCTCGAAGACTCGCGATTAGCAACCCTGTTCTCGTCAGCGGACCAGTCCAATTTCCTTCTATTGCAGAAAAAGTTCCTGCACCCCCGACCCAACTCGGAAAGCGCCGCTCAATCCCTATGTTATCGTTACCGAATCTCACCATCAAGACAGCACATTCTTCGTATAGCCCTAATTCGCCTACGGCGTCCCTTGCTGACCGACCGAAGAGAATGAAGAAGCCTTCCTTGCAACTACTGTTCCAGAAAAAGTCGTCGTCGTCCCTTTCGTCTCCAAAGGTGTCGCCCGTTCAGTCACTCAAGCAGGCCATATCAAGCCCGTACTTGCAGACTCGTTCAGCTAGCGAGTCGTCGGTCTCTACACCCCTGTCTACAATTACCGCGCCACAAGCAAGTACTGGGACTCTCCCGAAGTTACCCCCAAAGCTCAACACACCCATCGAGAGCTCCGCACTGCGCATTGGCATGGGATTGGGCATAGACTCTGTTGAGCCACCATCGCTTCCTGCTCCAGAGCCAAAAAGTCAAGTGGAGCAGATGAAGCACCCATCTGTCGTTCTTTCTCGACCACTGCCTGTGTATCCTGTAGTCGCACTTCCGACAACTCTTCCACAATTCAGTTCCCCGGCGTCTTCGATTGTGCGCCCAGGATCAACTCCGATTGCTGATCGGTACCACCGTGCTGCATCCCCGTCGCCTTCCCTGGTTCTGGGACCATCCAAATCACAATCGTCTCAGGTTACACCATCGGAATATACAGCTCCATTGGCAGTTAACCATCTTCGCTCGAATCCGACGCCACGTTCAAGAGGACTGTCGACGTCGAGCAGTACATCCTCAAATCATTTGGGTCTGCTTGACGAGGATATTGAACAAGAGGATTGGTCGAAAAGTGTATTTCTCGCGGCTGATGTGGATGATGGATGGACCGTTCATCAGCCAGACATTTGACTGGTACCAGTCAAACTCCGATCCATTCTCCTTTACCACATCCCTCGTTATTTTTCCTTAACCCACGAAAATCTGTTTTCCGTAGGATGAACGGTCCTGGAGGCATGGCGTGCCTCCCTCCCTTTTCGTTTTTGGTTCCCATCCTTACTACTTGCTACTCCATTGTTGTGCACTGTCAACTAGACCCTCCATCTCTAGCACTATCTCTATCTATCTCCATAGTTTTGCAGTCCATCAGCAGCACGACTAATTACCTTGCATTCATTCACATCCTCGTTTTGATTAGTTTCCATCTTCCTCGTACCGCTTGCATCATGTTCCTTTTCATTTCTGGACGATTTTCTTCGCCATCTCATCTCCCGCTGGTTTGGAACTACCATACATATATATCTATGATCACTGCATTGATATCTACATAGTCTATACATAGCTCAGTCTTACAACATTTTTTGCTCTCTCGCACAATGAGACCTTGATGAGGCCTGACTCGAAGTTGATCGTTATTTTAGGACCTATTACTTTTTTAGGAACGTTTCGAGTCGCGCAGTAGCCACACGGTTTGATGGCATTAGGTAACCACAAAAGGAATCGCCAGAATCGATTTTGTTTCTTGCCGCAAGTCTCTATTTAACGGTCTCATTGGTCAGACTTCTCGATAATAGCATTTACCAACTCTATATCTTCAAAAGCTTCTCCAGCGAAACAACTCTTGGAGCTTCCACCGTCCGCCCAACGAAACTCGTTTCTGACCAGAAAATGGGATATTGTTTTGACGTACCGCGATAATGTCATTTTATCTTGACTGTCCGAATTTTGTGGTCCCTACATAGTCACACATGGAAGTATCCCGTGTCGAACCTGTTATTTTTGCAACGGAGGTCACAGAGGCCCGGGGGTGCCTCGGAATGTACAGAGGAAGAAGACGGTGACCAGGCGTCAGGAATGGCGTAGTTCGTAACTTGATCTGGTAAACCGACAGCTCATGCTTATCTGATCCTCTACTCGCGCTTACTCTTGCCTTCGAGGATGGTAGGTAAAAGTCATTGGAAGATATCCCGTCAATCTGTCGGACGATGCCCAAGCGAAATCAGTTCTTTGCTTCCAAGTCCCAAGAATCTCTGAGAGGTTTACGATATCAGGGGTTGGAGATATTCAAGTCAACAAGTTACACTCTTCCGTTCCGGGCTCTTATGCTACGCATTTCATGTGCAGGGATAGTCATGGTAAGTTCATTATGTCCATTCAAATCAAGCTCCTGTTACATGACTTGGACCTAAAGATACAAGGCTGGATGTCGAGGAAAGGAAAGGCATGGTTCTGGCTGGATCAACGGATGCCGACGATGCAAGAGGGGCATCTAGCTTCGAAGACCTGATTTACGACTGGAATCTGTTCCATCATGCTTTCGAGAAACATATTTTAAGTGCGTTAAAAACACGGTGGTCACTTGCTAAGCTTACACTCGTGGACAGGTATTGTGACAGTCATGTCGTGTCTTTGTATGCGCCCTACTGCTGATGCATGTTGAAGTATGACAGTCAATCTAATTCCGTGTCGTCAGTCTCGCCATGTCAGCCAAACGATCAAAGAATCCTTACTCTTTCTCGTTTTGTCAGAACTCGATGGTTGCATGAATATTCGTTGTAGAGAAAGTGCATGACACACATTATGAGATAACTGACTGGTACTAGCAACTGCGGAGCCAGAGGGATTTTTATAACATTCTCAGAAATGGGCGGAAGATCGGTCAGGCCATTAACGGAAACATTGTCCCTACACAATGCAGCGTCCACGGGAAAATCATTTGAAATAGCAGTGAAAGGGGCTGTGTGAAGAGGTACTTCAACCTGCACAAGGCATCCATGCTCCCATGGACACGATATCTACCACCAAGCAGCCAAGTGTAGACGTCGGTCTGGCCGTTTCTAGACAAGTAGGTTTGAAGAATCGGACGATCTGTGTACTTATTGACAAGGGAAGGATGCGAAGAGCGACTGCTGCTCTAATGATCGTCGCTAACCTCTTAAAGGCAATTCAACACACGCCGGTCCGGATCGGCGCGTGGCGCCAGAGAATACACAACAACAGCTGACTGTCTACCAACGAGAGGTTAGCTTAGACTTAAGCTGTTTCTAGGGGCGAGTTCTGGAAGTTGGTGAATATTTGAGAGGGCTGAATAAGTCGTCGAAGAAGAATTTGTAACGGCAATAACTTGTACTACCAATGAATTGTGGCGTCGTATGCTGACAGAGTTATGTAGCCCGCGGTTCTCGACGAGGTGAATTGTGATGATTGTGGACCCTTTACGGTCTGGTAGCACATGACAAATCCGCCTCACCTGCCGGCTGATACGCGGGCGTAAAGGCGAGAAGAGTCGCTGCTTCCAAAGTTTGACAGCTTGATAGGTCCCGAAGTCCAATTGTCAAACCCAATGAACCCACAAATCATTACAACTTCCCACTTTGAATTCGGCGTGGGATTGTTGAGGTTGGTACTAATTCGATTCAGCGGAGACTTCCGACACTACCGAGTTGTTGGACTAGGAGGAGGGCAATTTGTAATCGAGCTCAAGCCGGACAATTGACTTCGCGTGCAGACGCTTATAAGTAGAAATCTTAGTTGTTAAGGTATCAAAAATTCCTCTCATGCTTGGAGACACCTACTGTCCTTATGAGCATGTGAAGACCGTCTCCGCATTACCTCTGGTTCCGCTCAGTTTCAACCTCCTGCTGAAATGTATGTCACTGGGGAACGAGCCACGAGAAAGTTGATCTGCTTGGAGGCAGTGATCGGTTCATATAAGAACTGAAATAACCCACGAATCGATTTGAAACAAGTTGGGTTCCATATATTCACTCATCTACAGGTGCCTCAACAGGGCTACTTGTGGCGGACACTCTTTTTGTTCGACTGAAGGGTATTCCGAGCTATCAGGAAGCCATCGTATTGATGAAACCGCCAATAATCTGATTCATGTCGTATATGATTTTGAACATCAAGATCTGTCATTAATATTGGCCACGGTTAGGAATGCCTGCTTTCGAGATTGTCGATACTGGAATTTCTTTTGTGTTCTTTGGCGACTCACCTCCACAGGGCTCCGAACATTACTTATTCATTTGCAATGGTACGTGGGGCGTAACGTAACAATTCAATGGCAAAGGACATTCCTGTTGAAAGCATCCCAAAAACGTTAAGAAGCGTGTCCGATCCAACAAAGTTCAACTTTGTCTGAACAGAAGGGTTGACTACATACCAAGGCCGTAATGATCAGTGACGTCGGACTCGTACATACATACTCCAAACCAGGAATTATCCATCTGTGATGTCGCCAACTTCCAGGACTTTGGTCATTGTTCAAATAAAATAAACGTCACCATGTATTTTTTACATTCTAAAGCCTTGAAGCCTTTCTGAAACTCTACCGGTCTGAATCTGGAATCAGTTGTGAGCCAATTATGGGCATCGCTGGATGGACAGTTCACGGAGAAGATTCTCAGCCAGAATCTTTTCCGTGAACTTGTCCATCAAGAACTCCTGAGGAGACAGGTTCTAGAACTTAGACTTAAGATTATAATTATTATTAATTAGAAGTATCGTGAGATTCCGACTCGGAGCCACGTGGCGCGAAGTTTTGTTTAAGCTCGAGATCTTGAGATACTCACATAGCCTGACATATGTCGGGCAAGGAGTCCATGTGTGCCTTGCAGCTTCGGCCGGGTTGCCATATAAACTTGAAGAAGTCATATACATACTTAGCGATATTCAAATATTCCAGTACTCACCAAGTTGGTGTGTTTCCCCCTGAAGGTTTCAATCTTATGAGATTGAGATCAGAGAATCGCAATTTAGGTATATACTCAACGTTCAACACAAGGCCGGCTGTTGGACCTTTTACTGCGGACAATTGGCAAACTGGAGGGCAGCAAAATTGACCTATTCAAGTTGCTGGATGTATTGTCCCGTGGAACAATCGATAAGTATTACCAGGGATTTATCGTCAGTTCTTGTATCAGAAACTTCTATCACCATGATTGTTAACGATGACCAGTTTGAAGTTCATTTCACGAAGTTCGTGACTGGGGACCAAGCTGGCGAAAGCATATGTGGCTGACCTCGTCGGACAAACAAGGGCCGCAACAAACTCCTCCAGTGGCGACGTCATCATCACGGAACGTTTAAAGACGCGTTTCCGTAAGAGCCGCCTTTGCTTCCCTCTACCATCTCCCTCACGCGTCTTTCCCTTATTACGCGCAGTACCGGACCCCAACGCCCAGACTTGCTCGCGCAATGGCGTCCGATGCTCTCAGAAAAGTCCAGAATAAGCTCTTCCGTGGCGGCGCCCCTGAGCCAGAAGTGACCCAAGATCGTGAACCGGCGCTCACAATAGATATTCCAAAGCCGTCTTCTGCACCGACTCCGCCTCCAAAGCTAGCAAAATCGTCAGATTCCTCTCCAAGATATCCCGCTGAGACCGGAGAGGGACAAACACACCGCCAACGGCTTGCTCAGAAGCTTGGAGGCGAGTATCAGGGCGCAGAGAAGTACAGACTCCTGCAGGATGACAAAAGGGAGAAGCACTGGAAGCGATGGGGGCCTTATCTGAGCGATCGGCAATGGGTGCGTATGACACTGTCGCAATCATAAGTTGAATATTGATGCGTCTTCTGACGCTGGCAGGCAACTGTACGTGAGGATTACTCTGCCAATGGAGACGCATGGAGTCATTTTCCCCATGAGCACGCACGCTCTCGCGCCTATCGCTGGGGCGAAGATGGGATTGCGGGAATCTCGGACAACCACCAGCGCCTGTGCTTTGCTTTATCTCTATGGAACGGGGAAGATCCAATTCTCAAAGAACGCCTCTTTGGAGTAACAGGCCACCAAGGAAACCATGGCGAGGACGTCAAGGAGCTCTATTACTATCTGGACTCGACCCCGACCCATTCTTACATGAAGTTTCTGTACAAATATCCCCAGCGGAGATACCCATATGAGGACCTCGTGGTAGAAAACCAGCGACGAGATCGCGAAGTGGCTGAATACGAAATTCTAGACACCGACGCATTTGACGACGACCGCTACTGGGACGTGTTCGTTGAGGTTGGTATTTTTTTTGCGCATGTAATCAGTTGTAACGCGTTTTGACCATTGTACGAACAGTATGCGAAAGATGCCGACGAACCAGACAACATCTATGTTCGAATCACGACGTACAATCGCGGCCCCGATCCTGCTACTCTCCATATCATCCCTCAGTTCTGGTTTCCTAATACTTGGTCGTGGCCGATTGAAAAACCTCCGATGCCTTCCTTGACAGGTTCGATCCGCGGGACAGACGATAACAGAATTGCATGTGTCACAGCCCGTCACCCCACTCTAGGCAAAACGCACTTATACTGCCTCCCATCTCCGCCTCCCGTCGGCCCATCCAATTCCTTTGAAGTTGATCCGAATCTTCCAGCTGTCGACCCTACTCTTCTCTTCACAGAGAATAACACCAACTTCAGCAGGTTGTACGGCGGTACCAACGAGACCCCGTACGTCAAGGATGCGTTTCACGACCATATCATTCTGGATCACCGTCCGCCCAACTCCGACTCTCAGGAGGGAATTTTTTCACCGCGTATCCGGTCGCGCACCGCGTCTTCCTTTGGTAAGGAACGGCCAGATGTGCCCGAGTCAGGCCCATGCACTCCCTTCCCGCCTACGCCTGCCTTTGTCAATCCAGAGATGAAAGGCACCAAGTCTGCGGCGCATTACATCTTTGAAGATGTACCAGGCAAAGGCGGATGTGCAGTTGTACGTCTTAAGATTACGCCGCTTAGAATCGGCAAGGATCAATCGTTGGGGGATGAGGCGGCGTTTGACGATGCCGTCGAGGAGAGGAGGCAGGAAGCAGACGAGTTCTATGCTGCGCTTGCGATGGGTCCGATTGGTGAAGATTTGAAACAGATCATGAGGCAGGCCCTGGGAGGGATGTTGTGGACGAAGCAGTATTATAGGTTCATTCAGAAGGAGTGGATTGAGGGTGATCCTAGTCAGCCCAAGCCACCGCCAGAGAGAAAGTGGATCAGAAACAGGGTACGCTCTTTGTCTCACGATTTATTTCTTGATTTTCATCCATTGTCCACAGGAGTGGAGACACATGCACATAGAAGATATCCTTTCGATGCCTGATAAGTACGTGGAGAGGCGCATATATCCAATACTATTCTGAATCGTGTTCTTATTTAGATGGGAATACCCCTTCTTTGCCGCCTGGGACACCGCTTTCCACTGTATTCCTCTAGCTGTTGTCGACCCCGCATTCGCAAAATCTCAGCTCGATCTTCTGACGCGTGAATGGTATATGAAACCCGATGGACAGATTCCTGCATACGAATGGAACTTCAGTGACGTTAATCCTCCCGTCCACGCGTGGTATGTTGTATCCCTTGCCTTTTTCACATGTGGTGATCTGAATCAACTGTTGCAGGGCAACATTCCGTGTTTTCAAGATTGAACGCAAATTGACTGGTCAAGAAGATCTGGCTTTCCTTGAACGTGTTTTCCAGAAGTTGCTTTTGAATTTTACTTGGTCAGTTATGTTATTTCTCGCGTGAAAGTCTATGCTGATCATATGTGTATTGAAGGTGGGTGAATCGCAAGGATCAAGGTGGTAATAATGTTTTCGAGGGCGGGTTCCTCGGACTGGATAATATTGGCGCCTTCAATCGCTCTGAGCCTCTTCCAACAGGGGGACACCTACGTCAAGCAGACGGTACCGCCTGGATGGCGTTTTACTGTCTGAATATGTACGTTGTCAACATGATTATCATAACTGAAGATTGAAGAAGATTCATTTTTAAGGTTGAACATGGCGCTGGAGCTTGCTAAACACAACCCAGTTTACGAGGATATTGCATCCAAGTTCTTTGAGGTGCGCCGAATTTCCTATCGACCACTTCCTTCTCCTGACCCATTGGTAGCATTTCATTTTCATTGCAGACGCCATGACTTACAAAGAGGGTGATGACGAAATCAGTCTTTGGAACGATCAGGACGGAATGTACTATGACGCTATTGAATTTGGTCCTGGCAACGCTATGCAGCTTCCTATTCGCAGCCTCGTTGGCCTTATCCCTCTCTACGCGACTCTTGTCCTTGAGCCCCAGGTGCTGAACCGGTTCCCTGGATTCAAGAAACGTGTCGAGTGGTTTCTGGACAATCGGCCGGATGTGTCGGCGAGAAATATGGCTAATATGAAAGGTGAATCCGATTCTGCGCTCAATTCCTGAGGGTCGCCGTATTGACATTTCTTCGCAGTTGGTGGAAAGGAGCAGCGAAGGTTGCTTGCACTCGCGAGCAAGGAGCGTCTGGAGAGAATCCTGGAAAAGATGCTGGACGAGGATGAGTTCCTGAGCGAGCATGGTATTCGATCGTGCGTCTTCAGATTTTTGGACAAGTGTTCCTCGCTCAATATTCTGGCTTTAGTCTGTCCAAGAAGCATAAGGACTTTCCGTGGGGCATGGACGTCAATGGACAACGATACGAAGTTGGTTACTGGCCTGGAGATTCCAAGTCTGGCATGTTTGGTGGCAATTCAAACTGGCGGGGCCCGATCTGTGAGGACCTTATCGCCTTGATTCTGATTTGTGATTTACGATTCTCGTACTACAGGGCTCGCAACCAATTTCCTTCTCATCGAAAGCTTGCAACGATTCTATCAGTACTATGGTGATAACCTGCAGGCTAGTAGTCTCTCCTTGGGAAGGGTAAACATTCGCTGAATGTTCACACTAGGTCGAATGCCCTACTGGCAGTGGTGACTACATGAATCTTGTCTCCGTAGCAGAAGAGATTCAGCACCGTATTATCCATATCTTTAGTCGCGATGGGAAAGGGCGCAGGGCGACTAACGGCGGTAATACCAAGCTTGACCATGACCCTCATTTCCGAGACTATGTCTGGTTCTACGAAGTGAGTACCATATCCCATGATGAGCGTTGGTTCAGAATATTGTTTAGTTCTTCCATGCCGATAATGGCCGTGGCCTTGGGGCTTCTCATCAAACCGGCTGGTAAGTTTGTTATAGGCGTGAACCGAGAAAGTGACTCATGTATCTGTGCTTCAAGGTCCGGTTTGGTTGCATATCATATTATCCAGAGTGGGGTGAATTGTCGTCTACCAAAGACTCCGAAGAGTAAGTCCTGAGATTATTTCTCGAACTGCACCACTAACAAAGTGTTCCAGCCCCTCGTAGTCTCGCTCATCACTACTTCGATGATGTGCGTTATTCTGCTAAACCTTCCTCATCCAAAGCTCACTCGCTTTCTAGGTTGCTGATAACGTCTCAGAGGCTGGTGAAGAAGCCAGATCGGCTTTTAGTGCATATGCTGAATCGGTGTACACTCTGGGTGATCTCTCTCCTGATGCTCTGTAGCCTTTAGTACAATTCGGACTTGATCTCCTGTATTCCACAACCCACGCAGATGCATCAAGCTTCGGATATTGTGTAGAAGTAGAAACCCGGCATGTTGTATTAGAAACTTGCACTTTGCAGTTGTAGACCTATATAGAAAGGTTTTGTTTGCGTCCAAGTTGACCGTATCAGAGATGAAGCTAGTAAGAGCCCGAGCGACTTGAAAAAAAACATTCATACCAAGTTTTCACCTCCATAGATATTTCACCCATCAGGAAAATACCGATGAATGCTCAGCGCTCACAGGTCGTGGGAGACCGTTGCCAGCCGGGTCTTTTGTTAGCCGAGACGTAGCCTCTTGTAACTGACATCCTAGTATCCCTGGACCTTAGCCACTCAGAAGCAGCGTCCTTTCATGTTCCACTGGCAAAGTGGGCTTTCTAGCCCTCGAAATTTCTACCATAGTTGTCACCATTGTGGGCATCTGGGGCAGTTTATTCGTAATGATTGTCCAGAAATCTGGCGATTTACTAGTACTTGGGGCGAGAAGCAGAACCTTTGTCTTCGTCATACGCGCAAATCCGAAAGGGGTATTATAGGATGATGTTCTAATGGTATAGGATGATTGAAGTTACAATTATAATCGCGGCGCTATTACTTTAGCGGGCGTGTGCTCCATCTTGACCTCGTCCGCCATCCTGACCTCTCTGACCGTCCTGACCATTCCGACCATTCGCACCATTCGCACCATTTCTGCCATTCGCACCGTTTTTGCCATTCGCACCGTTTCTGCCATTCGCACCATCTCGGCCTTTCGACCCAGCTTTGGCGTGGTGACTATCCCCACCGTGGTGGGCGTGGGCGTGGTCGTGGTTCTGGTGCTTGTGCCATTCGTGTCCCTTATGATGCCCCTCTTTCTTCTCGTGATCTCCACGCCCACGCTCGCCACTGCTAGATCTCCCTTGACCCCCGCCCTGGTCGCCCTGGCCACCCTTACCGCCTCTACCGCCTCTACCGCCCTGTCCGCCCTTCCCTCCGTTACCTCCAGATTGCCCAGGGCCGCCAGCGTTGAACCGCCATTGCTCTCTGCCTGAGCCATGCCAGATTCCATGATCTTCACAATGACCTCCCCCGTGATGAGGTTGAGAAGGGTAATGGTGATTCCACGAAGGATGCTGGTCAAATGTGTTCATGTAGCTGGCTGGACTTCTCTTTATCGTATGTGTCAGTCGCTAGGCGAACCTTATGGTTCTAAAAACATACCTGAGAGCTTTTGTGCGAGCTACTACTAGCGAAGGCTGACACGACGAAGATGGCTGACAATGCAAAAGTGAAGAATTTCATGGTGATAGGTAGGGAAAACGCAGTCAAAACTCTGCGCAATTGAGGTATTCGACTTTTATATTCTGTGACGCGTGTGACGTATGAGGTTGAGGAGCAAGTATACGTAAAAGGAGGCTTTCTAAAAGGCGTTTACTAGGTAAGTACATGACGTATCGTTACAAGAGGAGGCGACGATTTCTGATCAAATCCTGCACTCTTCGAACTCCTCTACATGATAAGGCTTTGAGCGCGGTGGAGAATGAGATGTCTCAACCGCGCACACCGCCGCCTGACATAAGGGGAAGTAAATCTCAGAAAGGAAATGTGGCGGTGGAGATCTCGAGCACTCGTGCTCTCACTGGGGCTAGCCGGCAACGCACGTAGCCCCACTGTGAATATACATATTACAGCGCTCTCAGTAAATAATGACATTAACCCGATTTTTTCAACTTCGGCGATTCCCTTTTTGGGCAAGTCATTTTCGATGACGAATTTCGAAATGACTCAAATGATACACTCAGACCAAAAAGGAGGTCACACAACCTAATAAGGAAATATCTTACAATTTGGCGACGTGGCGCCCGAAAAAAATGACCAACAATCGCATGTCATGTCATGTCCCCCTCATGACACACACGGCACCTCCTGTCAAGGATACGATATACTAGCCATATGTTCCCCCAGCAACATCGAGTGTCTTCAACTCTGCCCAAGTCCTCCCCTTCTAGGCCAAAGCAAATAGTACGCACCAGATCCTGTTGACCTCGCAGTACTCCGGGTTCCATGCCGTCTCAGCACGATCTCAAAAAATTCTTGTCCGATGGTTATGGTGCGGCCACCGGCCGTCAAGTTCTAGAAACAGCGCCCGACGAATCACGATGACAATGAAGAGTGACTTATGAGGTGATTATGACTTCGGTGTGGAAGCGAAAGACAAGGGAACGCCGGGCTCACTGGTCCAAATTTAAGATCAGTAACGGCGGTTAAACGTTAAGGAGTGCCTTAATGCCAGAGAGCTCGTCGCCGTGCCAGTGTCTCGGAATGGACAACTGTCGGAACTCCCAGAACAGGAAGTCATGACTCGTTAATGCTCACTCGGTTTCTATGGTATATCAGTCAAGTTCGGGCGCATCAAAGCTGTATTCTTCCCTCAACCGACAGCTTTAGCTTCATAAACATCCAAAGGGACATTCCAGCCAGCTCTATCTTACAATGGCCCGCGAGGAAGAGCTCGAGATTATCCAGTCCATCTACTGCGACGCTTACAACACGTTCGAGGCTGTCGATGACACACACTTCATTTTCCGTTCCTTCCCCGTCGTGCTCTCTCTCATTCTGCCTCTCTCGTATCCGGACCCATATCATTTGCCCGAGATTTCACTTGATTCAGAGGGCCTGGGAATTAGCAAGCTTCAGATGTTCCAACTTCAACTACGGTTGGATGCCATCTTGCAGTCGAAACCTGACGAGCCGGTTCTTTTTGAGCTAACAGAGGAAACTAGAGAATTTACCGAAGGTCTCCGCGATGATATCAAGATGTGTTTGGATGAAGAAGAAGAAGAAGTTAGAGAGAGGATATTTATCTTGATAGTGATGCTCCAGACAAGCGTGCGTGTCTTGCATTCTTCTGGAGCGCTTTCTTCTGACTTCAGATATAGGTATTACGGATGAGAACATTGTACGATCGCACATGGGTTCTACGACACTGGAGGGAATCATGAATAGACTTCCTCCGACCACAAAACTTCTCCATGCTGAAATTGTTGTGCGAACTGATCTTCGCTCGAAGTTCATGGATATGCGTAGGAAAATACAGGAAAACGCAACTCGCCACATTTCTAACCGCCGGAGGAAAGATGCCTTATGGGACAAATATGGAGATCAAGAGATCGTGTTCCATGGAACTCCGCGCTGCAACGTGGGCTCCATTGTGAAGTCTGGATTTATTGTGCCAGGCCAAAAAACTGCGGATGGCGAAAAGGTTGGAGTGCGCTGCGGTTCCACTTGGGGAATGGTAAGTACTTCTTCAGCAGGCAGAACTTTGCTAAATCCCCATAATCGTAGGGTATTTACACTTCCCCTGAACCAGACTATAGTCTTAGGTGAGAGTGTAGCGTCGGCAACGAGAAATCTATATTTTGAACTTCGCAGCTACACCGACTATACCGAGGGTGGAGCCAAAGGCAGACGACGGCTTCTATCTGGACAAAAGCTTGTAAGCTTACATTATTCCAATGAAGCTATCCTGGCGATTATTTACTGATACCCACCTTGTTACAGATTGTTTGTGCAGTCATCATGGGTCGGCGTTGTTACGTGACACATAACCGGCGCCTCAATCCCGCTGTCGAAGAAGGATACGACAGTCATGTGTCCCCAAGCGAACTCGAGTACATTGTCTTCAACTCTCATCAAATCCTCCCACTCTATGTACTACACCTCGGGGATAGCGAAAAGCACCAACAATCCGAAAATACTACGCTCGCTCTGAATTCCATCTCATTCAAGGGCAACCTTACAGAATACGCTCGCAAACATCTACCGAACGGTTTTGGGGCGGCAAGTGGGCACCGTTTCCAAGTATTGGAGATTGCTCCCGTTGATGATGACGAGGAGCTATGGGGTGAATATCAGCATGATGATGAGAAGGGGGAGTTCCAGGATAACCGCGGCGGGGCTTATTATCAAAATCAATGACAGCAACTTCCTTTTGTCCGATATTCGAGGTAACTTGGAGAGTACACACTGACAGGCTATATATCAGGGGGAAAACCACATGACAAGACGGGACATAATTTTCACAGACGGACACAGACACCGGACCTCACCTTTTGCCATTGAGGTTCATTTTGGAATTTTCTATCCAGCATCCCCAGCGAGTCGAGTAAATATTTCGGATCCATTACTTGAATTCATGTCAGACAACGGTCCGTGTTTTGGATCCACTCAAAACACAGTTTATTGACTACTTCGCGGTTGCCGGATATTTGTGACGTCTGTTGCAGGTCGAGAAGTACGAAGTCGTCGTTTGAAAACCATGCTTATTACCAGTTACCCCTCAAGTTTTTATGAGAACATCACTGCATGATGTGAGTGTATAGTAAGACGCACTTGTGTATTAGAACAGGCTTTTGTGGGTATCTTGTCGTATTGTGCAGTTGAGTCTTCGGTTTGAGCACCGCGTGAAGCCCGATGCGGACGGTGGCGTAATAATGGCAGATGTTAGCTTTCGGACATGCAATGTGATACGAATCTTTAGCAGGTGGTGAGCTCACACGCAAGGCTGTCAGTGTATGAATTGAGGCATACGTCTTTGGTGGGTGTGGCAGTGTCTACACATATATGGTGTTACGGAATCCAATGTTGTAAACCTTTTATATTTGACGGATAATACAGTTCAAAATCGAATCAGAGGTTGGGCAGGACCAGCTGGTCGGTTGTCGAGGTTGAGGATGGAGAGCTCTCTTCAAAAAATAGAACCACGGCCCGGGCCCGGACACTTATCCGCGGCGAGTTCTCATAATTCATCCTCCTCTTCACCTTCGACCAAGCGTCGCTTCCTCGAGATCCTTCTCTTTTGCCTCACGGTAAGGCGTATTGAATATCTCGACAACAACTAGGAGGAAAAATGTATCTGCCAATGAGAACTCCCATCTACCAGTGCTAGAGGTTTTCTATAACTCCTACCTCAGTGAGTTCAGTAGAAGGTCCAAGCCCTGGAAAATCCGTGGTAGCATAAACTTTGAATGGACCACCGTACACCTCAGTCTGGGCAGTAGACTTCATACCTGGCACCACCAACGACGATATATCGAAAATTTGATAGCGAAGAATAAAGGTTCCCTCGCGCTTCGAGGCTAGATCCTGTGCGACTAATATAAGCAATCCCGCCGATACATCAAGTGGAGAGCGTTCATCCTTGAAAGACAAACATAATGGCTTTTCCGCCTTTGTAGTCCACAAGGAGTGGCTCGGCGACTTTTTCTCCGACTATTGCTTCGGTTGCCTTTGATGACTCCGTAATAGGGTAGCCATACACATAATGGATCACGTCCTCCGAAGTCACAGCAAGGAGCGTGGGAGGTATCATTTGTGATGTTTTGAAATGGGTTTTACTCGTAGATGCCGAGGTGTCAGTCAAAGTATTCTCCCAAACCCACTCGGGTACTGGGAACAAATCCACCGCACACACGAGACCAATGGTCTCTACATCCCTGGTACAAAATTAGGCTTGGAAAACATTATCTACACTATGAGAGCATGCTAAGGACGCACGTGTAATCGGAGATTTCTGTCTCAATCTGGTCGGAAGTGCCAAAGTTCTGAATACGAAACAAACGAAAAATAACGACAGGAGGTGGATCGAGTGGACGTCGATCCACCTTTGCAAACCTTTGCTGGTGTGTCAGAAAATGACACAAGAGATGGATCAACTACTTGCTTTCGGCCGACGTCCGCCTTTTGCAGTTCCTGCAACACGACGCGGATGGGCTGATTCGCAAATCGGCCGCCACGGAAGACTATAATCTGGCCACTGAGGAATTCCACAGGACAAACAGAAGGCACCTCCAGAGCAGAGTGCTCGCGAGTGGCGTACATGTCTTGATGAAACATTCAGAGATACAAGTAGCAACAGAGTGCGGTTGTATTTAAATGCGGTGGAGTAAGGTCCGTATGCAGTGCTAGGACCATTACAAACACTAATATACTGAATAAACGTAGGTGTTTCCATTGAAGCAGTGATCCTTGTGGTTACCAAGTATATAACCCCAAAAGAGTTCCATAGACTGTGAATGCGATCATCAGGATGCTAATCAAAACTGAATTCCACTTCGGAACGCGCTGGCTATTTTTGATCGTGCCATCGGGTCCACAGACGTGAGAAGTGCTTTCTACGTGGAGAGTTGCAACGAGGCAAGTCATGCGGTGCTGGGTATGGTAATAAACGAAGAAAACATGACACCAGACCATTCTGGAGAGTTTAAACGACCCCAATGCTACAGAGGAATTGCGTAGAGCGGTGGGCACGAGAGAGATTCTAGAGTGCGTATCAGAACGTCTTCAAGCATGGTCTAGAGCTGGCATTTGAGTCAGGTACAAAATTCTGGCTCAATCGCTTCATAGATAGAAATTAAAATGCTTGAGATTGTTTTGGACCATCGGCGGTTGTAAGTAGTAATAATCGAGGGCACATCCTCAATAGTCATCAGCGTTCATTGGCCTCGAAGCAGAGCGAGTCGAGGTGGAAGTCTACATGACGAGATATCGATGATTTCACCAAGATATAGTTTCAAGGTGATTGGATCCAAAAGACGCGGTTATTGCAGAGTCGACCAGATGCTATGCACTCAGTCTTTCAGATATGTTCATGTAACTTGGAAGCCAAGAAAACGAGCGTCTCACCTTCGCCGTTATCTCTATTGTATTACAAGGAATCCGAGAGTATACCAAGACTTTCATTGAAACTTTATCAACTCGAACGTGCTTTCGAAGCACACAGGTATAAGGTTAGTTTCCACATTTATAGGAAATAGAGTTTTCGGCATACCCATCATACATTCTTGACGTTTTTCACTGGGGCCCTCATATGGGCTTTTTTCTAGATCGCAGATCTCAGATCATTACAGCTGGATGACTTCCCGTAAGAATCTAAAGAAATCCAGCGATTTCAGACAATACGACGACGCTAGATTTCAGTTTGGCTTGAGAATGAAAGTCTCCGACCACTAACCAACTAGAGTTGATCAAAAGTTGATGCATGCATGGAATCAAGTGAAGCGGAGCATTGTTGATTGAAGAAATGAAGTGAATTGTCAGAATGAGTCCTTGTGGTACTTGTGAAGATGTGCTAGAGCCTAGCTTTGGACAGCTTTGGACGAGCTCGAGGTTGTCGAATCGGAACAATCCGAGCCCTTAGTTTCAATCAACCACTGGCAACTGAGCTCAGCTTGACTATGGACACTTCTATTCTCTTCCATTCTACATACACGCCTCAACGTGGACAGGTGATCGTCTACGGAGGCAAACTCAAGAGTCAACGAGTCTTCTGGGAGAAATACGTCGGCGAGTACCAGCTACTATATCGCAACAAGGCAGTTCAATGCCAATCGGATTGTGGTAGTATACTACTAGTATACTGTACGGTGCCAGACTGCTGACTTTTTTGACAATCCAGCATCCTACCAAGCACGGTCTCAATGCTAGTCTCACTGCAAACTTCGAATTACAAATGAATGTAAGCAACGATCCTCCTTTCCAGTCCAGGGGCCTATCATCTTTCCAGCTGCATCTGCCGCAGCACCCACGCCTACAAAGAAGAGTACAGCTGTCCAAGTGGCCAAGCCGGGTTCGACTCCCCACTAGGTCATCGAGATCAGCAAGGTGTCGGTTTTTATTCTCATTTAAAGATGACTGTACCCAATTGCAAGAGGACAATGCATCATGCAGGAACAAATGGCCATATGCGCATGCGTCTAGTATCGTAGACCTATAGCCGCGCGCTCCGTACTCATCGCCAAACAGGGTACTCAAGGCACTCACGACTCGCGATCAAGCAATTGCAAGTGATGAGACAACTAGATTTCAACGTGTCTGGCAGGACTCATGATAGACGCACTGTACTCACACGACTGGGATCGAAAAGCAAGTGATGAGACCCTTCAACGTGTCAGGAAGCTTTTTTATTACTTACCAGCTGCACTGCACGGTCCCAATTTTCATCGCTTCGTCGAAATCGACAGCACTGCAACCCTCCTTCCAGAAAGGCCTGCCTGGGGTACCCAGTCCGCACACATTATTAAGCAGCTTCTTTTGATTGCCATCTGCGCCGAGATCTCCAAATCCGATATCTAGGGGTTTTCGAGCTTGTGAGAGACAAAAAGGAACTTGTAGAAATGCAGGGAGTTATAACCTATGTATTCCATACATATACAGTCCTGTATATATAGTTTTTCATTCTCAGTGTCAATATAATTGTGATGTTTCCTTTCCCAGTCAATAACTCACATTTCACTCAAATTGACTCAATACTCAAGATATCAACACTTTTGTTTCTATTGCAGAGAAAAAGCAAGCTTATGAGTATTCCAAACTTTGAACTTGACAGTGGTCATACAAGGAGACTCTAGATCTGCAAAAGAAAAATTGCCTGCACAACCATGAACAGACAACCATGGCTTGATATAGAAGCAACGGACAGGACAGATACACTAACCACTAGCATTCCACTCTACAAATTTCCCATTGAATAGTAACATTTGCTATTCATCTATATCACTTGTTGACTTGGTGATACATATCTTGAATATTCCCTCTATTATTAATGGCCCCTGGCTTCAAGGCAGAATGTAACAAGGTCTCGCCTTTTCTATCTGATTTTACGTATATCAGGATCTAGACAATAGCATAGGTGAGACGTAGGAAGCTGTAAACACCAAAACTCGCTGAAAATACAGCCAAATTGGGAGACATTCCAAATCAGGGCAAGAAGCGATTATCGGCGATTGCCGATCAAAAAGTCCTTAGGTAATGTGTGCGGACTTGGTACCCCCCTGCCAGTGCCTGTCCTACCTGTATCAGCCACGGGGCTGGGACCTACCGATGCATGTGGCATACCCCCAGAGCACAGAGCACTGGCACGAGTGGGTTCGACTCCCAACTAGGTCATGGTATTGTGTCTTCAGCTTTTACTCCCAATGTTTGACCGCTCAAGAGGACAACACAGTCAATGACGCGGCATACTTACGTCTATCGTAGACCTATACGCGCATCGGTACCCGTATACGCATAATTATGCTGGCGTTGCCAGTGACGGCCTATCTACATACATAAGTATTATTATGACTGTACCCAGGGGGAGGGCCAATGCATCAGAAACAAACGACTATGTGCGTATGCGTCCATCGTAGACATATAGCCGCGCGCACCGTACTCATCGACCAGGGTAGTCGAGCTCACGACTCTGAACGATCAAGCAAGTGATGAAACACCCAGATTTCAACGTGTCCGAGTCAGGACTCAGGACTCAGCTGCAGGTAATTATAAGCTTTTTCGAATTCCTACCCTAACCAACTCTGCACTGCACTGCACGCTCCCAACCCTTCCCAGCCTAATCTCAGATCTTCAACAACAACCCTCTCAGATCTACCAAAGCCTACCTGTCCTACCTGTATGCGGCATTGACATACCTAGGCTTGCCTCCAAAGCACTGGCGCGAGTGGGTTCGACTTCCAACTCGGCCATATGAGCGCCTACTACTGTCCTGAATCATTAAGTTTTTGTTTTTAGCTTGGAGTTTTAGTAACTTCAAGTTGAGTCTCCTGTCTGAGGTCTTTACTCCCAGTTTTTTTTGACTGTCTAAGGAAGGAAGGAAGGAAGGAATACCCGGCGAGGTCCATATGAATAACTGGGGGTACCGAGAGTATGCATTAGAATTTGGAACAACAACAATTTATCACTATCACTTATGTATACGTCTATCCAAGTAGACTTGTACGCGTACGCGTACCCGGCACCGACGCCCGACGCCCGACGCCCGAAGTCTGAGTGCTGTACATGCTGAGTACTAGTGTTAGGAGCAGGGTTCGACTCCCTGTTCTGACAATGTATCAGACTGTAGCCATCATATGTATCTTTTTTTCCTCTTCTCAAGTGTCTTCCTTCTCACTAAAAACGTTCGACGCCTCAGTCATCACACGTCCAGCCTGAGCACGAATCAGATCACATAAAAAACATAACATTCCCTCCAAAACTCATCGGTATAGTAGGTAGGTAATAGTGTGTATGTATATCAAGTATCCCACCCATCCCAACACCCAACACCCAACCACACCATCCCCAGTATCCACCTCGTCTTCAAAACTACCCAACCCAACCCAACACCACCCACCCACACCAAACCACCAACCACCAAACACCAAACACCAACCAACACAAAATCGCAAAAAACACACACACCAAGGCGCCCTCTACTCGGACCCCGAAGAGGAGCAGAGAATTCACCTTTTAAAGTGTGCGGATGCGCGTGTGGAGTGCGGGCGCCGGGGGCGGGGGCGGGGGCGGGGCGGGCGGGGGCAGGGGCGAGGCGAGGCGAGGGGCAGGGGCGAGGCGAGGCGAGGGGGAGGGGCGAGGGGGGGAAAGAGGGGGAGGGGCGAGGGGGGGAAAGGGGGGAAGGGCGAGGCGAACGTACGGAAGGGAAGGAAAGTATGTATATGTATATGTGATGCGTAGAGATAGAGATGAGATGAGATGAGAAAGAGACGAGAAAGAGGAGAGAGGAGAGATAATAGATATAACGAGACGAGACGAGACGAGATGAGAGTAGGTAAGCGAAAAAGAGACTGATGACCTGTAGACAAAACGTGGAATGACGAGACGAGACGAGACGAGACGAGGAGAGATGGAGATGCATGATGGTATGATATGATATGATACAACACGTCGGTGGTGTGCTTGATTTTGGTTTGGTGAGGTGAGAGACGGGAGGGGGGTTGCAAGAGAGGAGAGGGGTCCAAGAAGGTGGAGAGAGGGGAGGTACGAAGAGCGACTAGCGCTCCACCGCCGCTCAAAACACACCAACGCCCATCCCGTCTCCAAACGTCGTCCACCCAAGCTCAAGATCCAACTCCCTCTCCCGTTCGTGTTCGTGTCCGTGTCCATGTCCATGTTCCTCACCAACTACACCCAACGACGCAAGAATCCGCTGCATCTCCAATGCACTGTCCCATCCGTGCTCGTCGACATCAGTAGTCATCAGTCCCAGTCCCAGATCCACCGCTACGCTCTGACTCTCACCCTCAGCACCCATATCTCCACCCATATTCCCACTCGTACTCGTGCTCGACCCGATTCCCAGATCCACTATCCCCATCCCCATCCCCATCCCCATCCCCGGCTCCACCTCCCCCATAGACGACGCTACTTCCTTCGCGCCAGCACCAGCCTCAGCCGGCGCCTGGACGCTCCCGGCCGTTTGCGCGGCAGACCGTGGGGCGGTCGCTGCAGCAGGGCTCGGGGTCTCGAGCGCAGGGAGGGGAGAAGCGAGGATTTCCATGAACAGGGTCTCCATGGTTGCGTCGTCGGGTTCGTTGTTCGTTGTCGTTGTCGTTGTGGGTGCGGGTGTCTTGGTTGAAGCGGGAGGAGGGGCGTTCGGGGCGCGGGGGAAGAGGAGATCGAGATCGAGAGAGAGCGAGAGAGGGGCGAGGCCACCCGCTGCAGGGCTATCGGAGAGGATCCGATGGTCGCCACCCGTGCTAGGTGGCGAGTGGACTCGTGTGGTGTCGCTGTCTCTGTCTCGGTGGGTTCGGGGGTGTCGAGTGAGGAGTGGGAGGGCGCGGGGGAGATGGGGAGTACGGGAGACGGTGGTGTGGAGGGCGTGGGAAGGGCGAGAGGGAGGCCTTGGGCGGCGAGGGCTTTGATGACGGCGTCCCAGCCGCGCTCGAGCGTCTTGATGCGCTCGCGGAGTTCCTCGTTCTCACGCTCGCGCGCGCTGGCCTCGAGGCGTTTGTGTTCTTCCTCTGCGCGGAAGGCAGTGGAGGCGCAGACGGGGAGAAGGGGGATGCCGCGCGCGGCTCGGAGGGCTCGGTTCTCCTCTTCGAGCTCGGCGACGCGGCGTTCGAGGTACACGAACTGGGCTTTGCGTCGGTCACGCGAGTTTTGGGCGGCGATGCGGTTTCGGTGTGCACGGGCCTCTTTGCGCTCCTCGGAGGAGGCGTCGGTGCGAGGCCGTTTGCGGGGGTTGGACGTGGACGGGGAGGGCGAGGGAGAGCCGGCGTCTGAAGGCGTGTTTGCGAGAGAAGTCATGATTGATTTCCAAGAGAATGTCGTGGCGTGTGGTCTTGAAGAAAAGGAATTTACTGCGGAATGCAGGACGAAAAACGTGGCGATCCGTGGGGAAAGACGTGGCACAGACGTGGCACTAATATATCACTTCAGAAATAAACACGCCCAAATACCAGCCTGTGCTCGGGTCCGGGGTCTGGTGCCCTTCCTTCCCATGGCCGTCCGGCAACCGCAGTTCGCCTGTCCTGCTTCTCCGCGTCGGACTCTTAGATAGAGATGCCTTTCCCATTCAAGATTCCCGCGACGCCTTGTATTCGGTGCATCTGGCCGAGTCCGACTCTCGGGCGAGACGTCAGAATGCCAAGTTGAAGCTAAAGTCAACTTTCGTCGGCGGTGCTTTGCTTGCATGTACATGTAGTTCCTCCCCTATCTACTCATTGCGCACACGCTAACACAGCGTGTCAGAAGATCAAAATCCCTACATCAGCTTCCATCTACATGCTGGACGCCCGAGTCAAGCAGTCAATTTCTTCTTTTAAAGAGTCCAGTCTCATCGGCATCAGGTATCAGCGTCATGCCATTAATCATTAATCATTCACTGTCCCAGGCTACTGCCTTCCTCGAGTCACGCCTAACCCGATTGAAGCACCTCCATACTCCACCCACGGCTCTTCTCCAACAGAGCAGTGTGGCCCAACACGATTCCCTCGTCTCACTAGTGAGAGAAACACTTGCACATAACAGGCGTTGCCGAGTTCGATCCTCGTTGCAATCGCTCATGCCATGACCGGAGTCTTATTTTCTCCCTGTGGAGAGGCACCGACTGAACTCCCTAGAACACCCAAACCTCTCCGAGTCGTTCTTTTGAGCGCACTATGACTGTTGCCAGACCGACACAATCTCGCATGAAGCATCAAGCCCAGTGAGAACTGGCTCTGGGGCCATCTGGGTTAGTCGGGATCTGTAGGGAGATATCTGGGTAAATCCGGTTCAAT
>JAGGAR010016059.1:7632-33894 GCA_017657315.1 Termitomyces sp. K1Ag
CAGTTGCGCGGAACGTTCAATGTTAAGCAGATCACTGGCCCAGCTCTGAAACTTCTGGTTGCAACTATACTGGAAGAAGGGAACATTGCCAGCCCCGACAGAAATTTACAAGCTTGGATTGCATCATTCTGGAACAGCTGTCCTGATTTAAATGTGGATCTCGAAAACATCAGCACCTTCCCCCTCGTGCCAACATCATCGGGATTGTATACCTCAGTTGTCAACTGTAGAAATCGTTCAGCCGTTATTCTCAGTACGCGGTACGATGATGCATGGCTGTGGCCTACGCTCTCCAGGCTTGGCCTTACAGTTGTGGAGTGTCATTCCGAAAACCTCCCTCGTTACCTCAGGGACGCTATCCTCTCAAGGATAGAGTTTACCAGTTACATTCCCTTTATAGATGTCCTATCAGCAATGGCCGCCAAACAAGAAGTCATTCTCAGTCATTTTTCCAACTTGGACGCCAATGTTCAAAGGCTATTAGCAGACTGGTGTCGACGGAAACTAGAATCAGTTGGTTCGCTTCCCCGTCACCTTCTCGCCTTTGCGCGGAGATTACCCATCTGGCCAGCCATTCAGTTCAACAATCTTCCGGAATATTATTCAGCAGACATTGTAACAATGCTTCCACCAGGTATTCCCGCCGATCTTGGTAGAAGATTTGTGGACAATCCTTCGACCCCCTATTCAATCGGTTTTCTCCGCCTACAAAAAGAAGCTTTAAGCTTTTCGGCGTTCTTTGGATCCCTGAACCTTCCTCAAATTCTCTCCGAGGATGATGTCCTCCCCTACAAGGAACTTTTGGCCATGTTTCTCAACAATTCTCAAAATATCCCCTCATTTGAAACGCTACGAGTTCCGGATGCAAACTTTGTTCTTCGTCACCCGCGAGATCTCTATGCTCATGATCCTCTCTTCCTTTCGGCATTCGAGGGATCTCCTGCATTCATTCGGGATGAATTCTTGGATATGGAGCCTCGATTGTTCACCTTCGGGATGAAGAGGGAGGTGGATTTGAATATCGACATGTTCACTGCATGTGCTCGCACATTGCACAATACTAGCTCGGCGTCCAATGTTGATCCTGAGCGGGCAAGAATAGTGTTCGAGGCATACTGTGAAGTCTTACCTTTGCGCATACCGTCATATCAACGACATTTATGGCCAACTTTGGATCACATCCGTTTCATACCCCGTGATCCCTCTCGAAGGAGATTAACTGTACCTACTGAGCTGGACCCTGCCATCTATGCAAAATCACTTCCTGCAATCGTCTCTCCCAGTGAGCTCATGCTTCCAAAGTTTGAACCAATCACATTTGCAACTATCGCGTGTTGTCCCTATTGAGGCTCTTGTTGGTATCGTTACGGTGCTCTCAGTCTGGGTTGGAATCGACTTTCCAGTGAATGGCAGGCTTGAAGACTTTTATCGTGAATCGTCCAGCCGACCATCTGAAGAAAGCTTCCTTCTGCGATATCACGAGCCTCTGCTGCTACGATAGCCTTGGCCCAGAAAGGCTTATGTAGCCAAAATTTCGAGCCTCCCACCGCAATTGGCTGCCGTGTTATCATCATCTACGGGTGTGGGGTATCACATCATATGATCTCAGGTACTTGCACAGCTCTTTTTTTGAGCTGTTTCAGTGATGAACAGCCCTCCCTCACAGATGGATGAGGAGTAAAATTGCAATCTTTGCGTTGACTACTTAGTAGCAATGAGATCATGACTTAACAGGCGATTCCTGATGGTGAGAAAATTTTGATGATGCATCAGACGATACTCACCTCTCTTTATAGACGATATTTTTTCTCGTTCATTTTCCATCTCCAAGGTAATCGGTTGAGCGTCGTGGGCCGTAGCCCATGATGATCAATCTCGACGCCATTATATAAAGAATTCCTCATCCACCATCTTGTTTTCTTTCTCACCGCCTTGTATCTACTTCAATGGCCACCATAGTCTTGGACGATGACTCGTCTTCTTTTAGCCATGGACCTATGACCAACACTCAAGAGGTTTCCGATGGAGTCTGGTTCGGTGGATCTGCCACCGTCCTGCGCGGAAACGCCTCTGTTGGGTCGAACGGGTCCGTGATATTGTCCACACGTTTTTCAGGCTAGTAAATGGTCAAGCCCATCACACACACGTTTACTCACCAATAGTGAATGTAGGAACCTCCATCAGACTTTTCGGGCAGATAGATGAAGATTTTTCTGCCTCTGTCATGGTTGATGGAAAGATACAACCTAATCACCAGTTTGCCAAACGGCCCCAGGTGGATGCCGTCTATCAGTCTCCAAATTTGTCTGACACGACACACAATTTGACGATTCTGGGCCCTTCGAAGGTGTACGAAATATTTGTTGACTATGCCGTCGTTACGGCAGGAGAGAATACTCCATTGATTGGTGAACGCTTAATTGTCGACGAAAGTGATCACTCAGTCGTCTTCGAGGGTAATTGGTCAGCAGATGGAAGCATCTTGAGGGACTTGTCCGACTCCTCCCTTCGTTCTCCCTATGGAGGTGCAATCCGTCAAACCTCCTCAGTGGGCGCATCAGCTATATTCCATTTCAATGGTTTGTATGTTAGTGAAAGTTTGAGTCATTAATATTACTCACTTTAGCATATATTACAGGAACCCAAGTGTCCGTGTTCGGCGCCACGAATTTCAGTCTATCGCAAGCTCTAACAGTAATGTACACCATAGACGGGGAATCATCATCAAAAGACTACTCGTCTGCAAACTCTACAAAGAATTCAACAAACTTCCAATGGTATCAGATTGATGGTCTCTCCGGTCCAACTAACCATACACTTCAGATGACAGTCGCGGATGTCATTGATGATGCCTTCTTCAAGTTGGACTACATAATCTATACCCCATCTTTCACATCACTCACCACAATAGTCCAGCAACCTTCTCAATCTCCAATAAGTACAGCTATTGGGCCACAGATTAGTACTACTCCGCTATCCACCCAACCTGGCATATCTGGGAGGCTTTTGGGGGCTATCCTTGGACCCATCCTATTTGGTGTTGGAGTCATCATTGTTGTCTTATCATTGCACAGGAAGAAACTCTTTGCCCGATTCGCTGGACAAGATCCTGACATAGGTATGATGTCATGACCCTAGAGTGCGAAGCAAAGCGCTAATCGGTATCAAGCCAATCCTTTCCGGCTTCATCATTCTCAAAATCAACATGAACTTGGTAATTCTCAGTTACGAGTGTACCATAAATCCAGCACTGTAAACGGACAAAATGTCCAAAGCCCCATCGATGATCGTGATCTCCCTCAGATTGGAATGACCGCTGCTTCTGATGGGATAGGCCGAACATTTGACACACGCAGACGTGCACGCTGGTGGGCACAACTTTGGTATCGCACAGAGCTCAGAACATGTGGGTTTCATCTTCTGGTTTGCAATCTCGCCTCTGAACTTGTTTACAGTGGAAGCTTTCCCCGCGAATTGGAATCCCTTAAGTTCTAACCGACCAATGGCCCAACGGCAGAAGCCTCCCCTATATGTTGGGCCCTTGCATGCTGAAGGACGATCCCGTCAGAGCGACAACAGCAGCACAAACGAAACCATTGTAGTCGATCCACAGGTTCAAGAGTTGCAAGAATTGGTATTTTCCCTGCAACAGGAGATCGAGGAGACACGTCAATTGCATGGGGCACAGAATGGAATGCTTATGAGAGAAATGGTCAGGAACCACGATGAATTACCGAACGAGCGTGGCCGACAACTTGGAGAGAATGGGGGTCATTCTAGTGTGACGATGTCAACCACAGTAGTTTAATGCAGTTACCCCAGGGCCCAACTTTACCCAAGTTGCCTGTACGTATCGGCGTGACAACAGAGCGTTGTGACGAACTCGCGCCACAGCGTGACGTTAGTATTGCACAAGTCACACCTCGTCATCTTGTCCACGAACGATGTCATTGGTGACGGTGGCCTTTAGGCCCTATATAAGCACCCATCCTGCCCAAAAATGCCCCACAATTCCTCATGGATAAAGCATCTTCTGTTCTCGCCGCTCTCGACGCAGGAAAGCTACCTTCCACTCAGCAGCTCAACCAATTCATCGACTGGCTTGACCATGTCGGCATTGCATCTATTGAACCGTCGTCCTCGGGAGATCTCAGCTCTCAAGGCCGCTTGCTAGCCAAACGTGTGCGCCAGGTCCTCGATGCTTACAAAAAGCTCGGAACGAATAAGAATGGTGAGTCGTGGTTCGCATCTCCTCAGATGTTTCTAACTCCCTTCCAAGGCGACAACATTTTACAAGAAGCTATTTGGCATCTAACCCAGGGTGATTTAGAAACTACTGGCATCGATTCCGACCAAGCGAAAGCCGACCTCAACGCCCTCCGCAAATCTCTCCAAACACTTCTCTCCATCGTCTGGACTTCCCTCTCCTCAGAGTCTGGCTCTCTCATCACCGACTTTGCGTCCTTCACTCGCCTCTCCCTTGCAGACGCCGCCGAACTCATCGAAACGTCCGCTGCATCTGCCAAAGAGAGTCTTCGCAACATTGAACAAGATGTGCAGAAAGGCGAGAGGACAGGCATCATAGGCAGGGACAAGAAGCGCGTTGAAGAAGAAGCCGGCGACGTCAAAGTTCAGTGGGATCATGGTATGGACGCCGTCAAAGGTGCTGGTGACTCGGTAATCGACGCAGGTCGCAACGTCTCCTCTTCCGTCAAAGGAGCATCCGAGAGAACTTCCAATCGAGTTCACGATGCCTACCTCAAGGTTCGCTCTCTTTCCTCTTTCCACAATAGGGTTGACTCATAGTTGTTTAAGATTTGTGACCGCGCCCAAACGGACCCAAAATACCGCGACTCGATCGACACAATCATTTCTGTTCTTCAGAAGCGTGTTCATCAAACGCTTGATGCTAGCAAATCCAGTTCCCTCGCTTCCCTCGTCAACGATCCTACACCCGAACAACACATCCCAAAGGCCCTCGACCTACTCCAAACACTCCTGGAGCGTATTTCCTCCACATCTCTCGAGCCTCTCGTCGCCAAGGTCAAGACTTGCCTCAACACCATTGCTGGCGATACAAAGCTTCGCAAGTGGTTCGATGACTTCTTCGACCTCGCGCGGAAGAATTTAGTTCAGCAAGGATACGTTCAATCCGAAGAGTCGAAGAAAAAACGCAAGGAGTTGCGCACTCGATGGAAGGCTCTCCTCGACGAAGAGGATGGGAAATGGCTCAAGGCCGTTGATGAAGTAAAGACGGAGCTCACCAAGTTCCAGGAAGGTTTGTCTGCTGATAAGGACCTTGCCGAACTCAAGGAGGCGCATATCAGGCTTGGCCAAGACGTTGAGCGGGGTCTTGTCGAGGCCGGCGATCAGGCGGAAACAGGTTTGGAAGCTCTCATGGAACGCGCCACCTGGTTCTGGCAGGATCTTTTCCGCGTTTATGTCCCTCGTCTTGTCAATTTCTTCGGCGACCTTCCCATTCCACGGTACGTTCTCTTTCAAGTCTTATCGCCTAGCAACTTACCTTTTTACGTAGAACCGAGTACAAGGACTCCGAGATTGAGTTCGTTCTTGAGAACTTGGATATCTCTTCTCTCAACCTTCTCCCTTCGCACGTCTACATCCGCAACATCACCGACGTCGACATCACCACCGCTTCCTCTCCCACTGCTGCAGCGCACACCTCCGTCGGCACTCTCACTCGCATCAAGGTCGACGCCGTCCAGCTCTCCCTCAATGACGTGTCATTCTGGTACAAAGACCTCCAAGCCTCCGCCCTCTCCCCTGGTTCCTTCACCGGCCTCCTCGCTCTCACCCTCCCACCCCAGGGTGTCTCCCTCGACATCAAAGTCCGCCTCATCCCTCACACCATCCCCTCCTCCTCGCCTGATTCCCGCACTTCACGCGGACACTTCCACGTCGTCGAACACGTCCACGTCAGTATCAGCGAGGAAGTTCAGTTGGAAATCAAAGAATCCAACCACGGTGTTCTGCTCGCGATGTTCAAGCCCATCTTCGTTCTGCGCCTTCGCGACGCTCTGGAGAAGACACTCGCGAATCAGGTACGCGCCGCGATCGAGTGGGCCGACGCCGTGGCATACGACGTCGGTCGTCGACGGGAGGTATTCGAGGATACAGGTGCCGTAGGCGGTGGAGCGTCTTTGCTGGCTGCCATTTGGAGTGAAATCGGACGGATTAGGCGGGAGAGCACGGAGTCCACAACAGGTGTGGAGTGGCGTGCTACTGGGACAGGTGTCGTTGTTGAACAAGGTGGTGGGGATATACAGTTTGCTATGGGTGCGGAGCCGCAGATATTGAGTGGAGATAAGAGGGGTCCTATTGGTACGGCTTCGGAGCCTCTTGCTAAGCGCGTCGAGGTAGCTGTCCAGGATGCTACCGGCGTTAATGTCCGAGAGGCTGCAGGGCAGGGTCAGACCAATGTCAATCGTACGAAGGCGCAAGCCAAGCAAGCGGTCGGGCAGGTTCAGGATCAGTTGAAGGGTATTGCCAAGGATGGGCAGAAGAAGATTCAAACCTTCCAGAAGGCTGTGGAAGCGAAGAAAGTTCAAGAGGGAAGGAAAGAAGGGTGGCGGTCGGATGCGTTTGATGTTTGAGATACAAATCTTATTCCCTCGTCAGCTCTTCAGTAGTTTACTTGTACTTGTAATGAACACTCACGTCTGTTAAGAATATATATTGGCTTGGTACTCAGCCTTTCTGAGGTTTAATTTGGTTGGTCTCAGCTACATCGTCCTAGTTGACGATGACTCGCGAGATCTTCTAACTGATACACGCCTGAAAAAAATACAAACACCGGCGTATCTGATGGAAGTGTGACAGCAGCTCCGCCAAAATGGCTTAGATTCTTTACTTGGGATATTGCCGGGTTGGTGTCGGATTCTCCATACTTCAGACGATATGAGCCGTCATCCAAGGATATAGTGGCCATTGAAGCAGATATGAGGCGTTCTAAAAAAAAATTCGGGAGCAGGATCGTTTATAATGCGACAAGATCCGATCGACTGTTCAACAGATTGTATCCTTCGACAGGTTTGTTTAGACTAGTATTTAGTCGAAGTTTACGAACAAAGATGGCAGTACCGTTCGATGAAATCTGCCTTCAACCGTCAGGGTGCAGTTTGCAAGGAGCTGTGAACGCACAGACACTGGCTATTTGTGTGGTCCAAAACCATTCTTCAAGTTCTCAACCAGTGCCAGCACGCAAGCATGGACACCATGGATCAGTGACCCAGCCTGACAGCTAGGAGAGCAATCACAAGTGAGAGACCATCTCTACACAAGTCTGAAGTCACCGAGAGGATTTTTGCCGATAGATTACAGGCTCACTAGATCGCCGACCATAGACTACCTAGTCAGACTGTGACTGTGGTGCAAGTTGAAGTATATTTTCTTGAAGAGCCTCAATTTCGAAAGCTCTGGAGTTTGCCGTCTTCGGGCGTTTGACTGCCAGTGACTGCAAGAGACATTCCGATTTAATTCCTTGTTGGTCTTTGAGAAAAGGCTGTATCGAGAGAACGAAACAAGGTTATTTAGAGAAAAGCTGTTGCGTGGTGAGAACACCCACTAATTGCCCACTTGGCACTGAAGCCTACGCCGAACAATCGATGGTGGATCTGAATACTTATAATAGAATGGCACTCCACAGCGACAATCATGGAGATTGTACTTGTTCTTTGGATGTTCATCTGGATGCCATGATGGTTGCAATTGTATCATGTTAGGAAGATACATCTCACCCTCTGGCAATGAGGATCACCTCAACGAAGCCCCCCAAGTTCCTTCCTGCCCGATTTCATGACTCTATGATCGTTTGACATGGAAAAGGAAGTCAAGATGGGTACAAAGCAAGAATTTCCAGGAACAGGAGTCATCTAAGCTGTATGGGAGAATTGCACAAATTATCCAATGAAAGCGGACTTCATCTACAGTGAGACTGCAACATAAGTTATGACGTGAATTCTAGATCGGAGGTACAAGACATGCGAGATAAATTAAGAGGTATACATGTGGTTGCAGTGGTCCGTGTTCGTCCGTGGCGTGCTCATACAAATTGTTTGTCGACCCATTGGCGAATTTGGGCCAGAATTTCACGTTTGACCGCCAACGGAAGGGAGGCTGTATATCGGTGGGTTGATGCATACGGCCAAGAAAACTTGAGAGACGATTTACTCACTCTGCGCAATAGGAGAGAATTCGTCATACAAGATATGGAAGGACAAAGGCTTCATTTCTCGAGCGCGTTCTAAGATAGACTATAAGTTGAGAGTAAGTAATACAGAGAAAGGGATGACCAGACAAACCTTTACTGCGATGACGCAGGTCGTCAGACCATCCCGCTTCGTTGAGTTTTGACGCGAGAACAAACCTAATTCTGAAATCAGATACTAATTAGAGCACGCACTTGGTAGTCGAGGAGTTCATTCACCGATCCCATTCGCCACTGTCCACAATACGCTGTTGGAGCTGGGTATAGAAAGCGTCAACTTCCGGAGGTGACGTCGGCATCACGACTAATTATGTGCCTCTCTCGGTAGCATGTACTACCCAGTCAGAGCCCCTGACGTACACTGAGATCGGCAGCCCTGGGAAATGTCAACGACTTGGCTACGTTTTGCACGATAGGACTCGAGCTCCTCACCGCCGGGAAAAGTTCAAGGAGCTCGCCGAGGGGTGCTCATCACAATACGAAAGGTCACGTGGTAGTGTGAAGCCCCCAACGTTGCAAAGTTCTTGCCTCTGTTCTCGCGCTTAACACTTGCCATTATGTCCGCCCCAGAAAATGACCCTTTCTACTTGAGGTATGCTTCTTGCCTAAATACTCGTTCTCATATGCTAAACTGATAATCTGCAGATATTAGTACGTTTTTATCTGTCAACTTGTAATTTTCAAGGTCTCTGACCTGTCTTGTGCAGCACTGGTCACTCGGGGAAGCATGGGCACGAATTTCTCGAGTTCGAATATTCTCATGGTCGCCTTCGATATGCGAACAATTCCAACTACCGTAACGACAGTCTGATCCGGAAAGAAAGTCGGTGCTTTCATCACTCGCGAGTAATGCTTCATCCATTGACTTTTGTCGTCGTCAGTGTGGGTTGGGCCTTTAGTCGTGAAAGAGCTCAAGCGGATAGTCGAATCCAGCGAGATCACCAAGTATGTCGACCCAACTGTCGATTGAAGTTAGACTCCTGATTTGACTCGCATACAGGGAAGATGACACGAACTGGCCGAAAAAGAACATCGTTGGCAAGCAGGAGCTCGAGATCCGCGTCGGAAACGATCATATTGCATTTGAGGTACGTTTTCATGTATGATCACAGGCTACTCCGTCTCTAAAATGCCATTCTTGTTGCGCAGACGGCGAAGATCGGCTCCCTTGTGGACATCCAGGATAGCGAGGACCCGGAGGGCCTTCGTGTCTTCTACTACCTTGTGCAAGATTTGAAGGTCGGTATCAGCCATCTGCACCGAATTCACGTTGGACTTAGTCTATTTTCTAACATAACAGTGCCTCATTTTCTCGCTTATCTCTCTCCACTTCAAGATCAAGCCCATATAATGACTTCTGCGTAATGCGGAAGAGGTTGAAGACACCGAGGAAAATTTCCAAGGATAATTTTTTTTTCCTGACAGTAAGAGGGATAGCAATGAAGGGGAGAATGACCTGGATAGAGTCGAGGAGGCTAAAGTTGAAGGTATTGCGGAGGTTGATGGTGAGGTGGAGGAAATTGACCGCAATTGCAAGATCAACAGTGACCAAATTTAAGATGTTGAGCCAGAGGAGCATTGAAAAAGTTAAACATGAAGCGGAACGTGAAACGGGATCGGAGGACGAAATCCGAAAAGTTACTGAGGTTGGTGACACAGTGGAGGGGGTTGACAACGAAATGGGTGGTTGTCGGATCCTAGCTCTTCGGCCAGAGGAGCAGAGCATTGAAAAGGTTGAAGACAAGCCTGAAAACGAAATGGGATCAATGCGCAAGATACAAGACATTACTGAAGTGAGCGGCTAATAGCACGAACAACGTCGAGAGCGGTAACGGTCTTCCTGCAAGCAACGTGGCATGATGGGTTTGACATCAACAACCGTGACATCTTGAAGCGTATTCACCTCTTGTCATGCTCAACATATGCAATTGTATCCTTAAGCATATCGTCCACAAAAATCCTTAACACGTCCCTCTGTGCATGATACACCATATTTGAGATACGCTTAACCCCTCTACGGCGAGCGACTCGACGAATAGTAGGTTTTGTGATCCCTAGAAGGTAGACCTTGTGTTTTAAGTATGACTATAGGATCCGCCCTAAGGACCACCGCTTTCGGTGCTCCGCGACAAAAGACGATAAAGACACTTAATGTTACTCTTGGAAGACTTCAGGGACTTGATCAGGATTCGGAGTGTGGCGCAAAGATTCCGCAGCTTACCTTGGTCGATATTCGACGTGGAACAAGACACATTGAAATAAATTGCGCGTTATTCTCTAACCGGCCAATGGAGCTTGATACTGATGATGATAAAGGGCAAGTGTCTCCTTCCATGTTGCTTCCATGACAAGCGCATCCGAGTCTATATATGGTACACGTTCTATTTGGCCGTATTGACGACGCGACATCTTATCTTGATCTTATCACGACATGCTTAGTTCTTTCATCCAACTTTCATCGTTGTAATGATATTTGCTTCGATCTACCTGAGTAATTCATGTCGAGCCCGTATGTATACTGCATAAGTGCTCACAGAAACTGCGGTGGTCACTTTAAATGACAAGGGACAGCTATAACACGGGATCGACTTCCATATTTCGCTTATGTAGGCATAAATCAGAAATCTTGATCTCCAGTTCTCCCAACTCCGTCATCGACCCGCGCCAGCTGGCCCGTGCGCATGTAGTAGTATTGGGGGTCTTTCGAGTGTATTTCATCTCCGCCTCGTCATTCCATCCCCCAGAAATTTGTTTACCTCTGTGTTGCGGAGTCCTAGAAATTCCCAGTACTCATCCAAGTCGTAGGCTTCTCGTTACGGTCCATAATATATACTCTGTTAGACGATGACAAACTCAACGCTGGCAGTGGCTGAGGCTAGTGTGGGCATCGATTATCACTAGACATGATCAAGAGGGAGCACGCGCTTTTCACTGGCACCGTACCTAGTGATTTTTTTCTCTCACTCTCACACCTCAGCTCGTGCGGTGGCCCGTGCGCATAGAACAGAATTGGGATCTCTGACTCTATATTCATCTCCGACGCATTGTTCTTGGGCCCCCAGAAACGTCAAGTTGAGGTAGTTTTGGCCGGGCCGTGCTCCGCTGGCATTATGACCCCTGCTCAGTACATCCCCTCTCCTAATCTTCACAAGAGGCCACGGGCCTTGCGATACTTGGCGAGCAGCCACTAACAAGATCATTGGCCGAGAGGCTGCCTTCAATCCGAGTCGTGGTACGACATTGAGAGCAGTGCATTGCTGCATGTATAGTATACGTCGACATACTGACTTTTACTAACAATTGCTCGCTCAATCTAACTGCAGTTAAGCCCAAAAAATTATTTATGCTTGTCGTAACTTGTCACAGCGAGCAGACAGTGAGCAGATGCCTCAGCACTCGCATTAACGGTCATCGAACCTTTCATATAGTCACGATATAAAAGTGTTTAATGGTAACCTGATTATTTCGTTCGACACAATGAGCTCGAACTCGTCCATGCTGCACAATGGCATTGACCAAGGCATGTCTTCATATAGGCATCAATTATAGTAACAATCATTTCATGACATGTAAGTAATGGCAAACATGTTTACAGAGAGAATAATACAATACAAGATCATGGCAATAATGATAGTAAAATGAGGCATGGATCATACTGCTCAATTTAATGGTCAATGGGTGCACGACAAACAAGATTAACAGGGACACTAACATCAATGATGATGAGGCTGGGGTCACTAATGATACTGGTTAAGCACCAAAACCGTAGAGAGTGCGACCCGAACGCTTGAGAGCGTAGACAACATCGAGGGCGGTAACGGTTTTACTGGAGAGAGCGATGAGTACAACAATGGGGACAACTAAAGGAACAAATGCTCACCGTTTAGCATGCTCAGTGTAGGTAACTGAGTCCCTGATGACATTCTCCAAGAATATCTTCAACACTCCGCGGGTCTCCTCGTAGATGAGGCCGGAGATACGTTTGACACCTCCACGACGAGCGAGACGGCGGATGGCAGGCTTCGTAATACCTAAGAAGTCACACCGTCAGCACCACGACAACAATACCACCCATATACCCGAGGGATCGGTATACATCGCGATTGAAAACATACCTTGGATGTTGTCGCGCAAAATCTTACGGTGGCGCTTAGCTCCGCCCTTTCCGAGACCCTAGGTAGGTTAGGATGGAACGTGTTAGCATGTGGTACGTGGCATGTATAGGGCACGTCTTACCTTGCCGCCTTTTCCACGTCCAGACATTGTTGTGCTCGAGGGTAAGAGGATAGAGGTCTTAAATTGTTGTTGAGGGAGCGCGAGGCTGATGGTGGTTGTGGTTAGAGAACAAGTGCGTTTGTTGATCGCCAGGCGCGCTTAATTACCTTTGTTGCGCGCTTGTTTGCATCTATTGACGTGGTTGCACGTGCTTCACGCGTCTTCATCTTATCTAGATCTGTCAATCTTATCGGAATGTTTCTTGTTGATTCCCAAAATTTGGTGTATGCTTCGACCGACACTAACAATACTCGCCAAGTCAAAACCATCGTCCATTACATGGCTTTCCAGACAATCCCGTGATCCATATGTTAAACAGCGTCTCTCTGACCCTCATTCCTACCGTTCTCGTTCCGCATTCAAGCTCCTTGAAATTGACAATGACTGGGGCAACTTTCTCACTAAACCCGACGTCAACACCGTCGTCGATCTCGGTGCCGCACCGGGAGGGTGGAGTCAGGTAGTTGCTGGAAAGCTGGGATGGGACCAATCCATTTCAGACCCTCCAACAGGACTGACATATCAGCCAGATATATCGTGGAGCGCTCCAAAGGATCAAGGCTCGGAAGAGTTCTCGTCTTACGACCCACTGAACATTGACAATATCACCAACAATGAGCCTACATCGGGTCGTGGAACCATCGTTGCTGTGGATCTCTTGCGAATGCAGCCGATCCACGGTGTGCACTGCATCCAAGCAAATTTTCTCTCGCAAGAAGCAGGGATACTCATTCATGACTTGTTGAGCATCAATGGTATCCCTGAGGCCAAAGTTGACGTGATTCTGTCCGACATGGCTGCAAATACTTCTGGCAATCACACCGCCGACATTGAGTCGAGCCTCGATATTTGCCACGCTGTGCTCAAATTTGTAACACGGCACCTACGAACTGCACAAGATATTGGTCGACCACGTGGAGGAGTCCTTCTGTGTGTTCAATTGCACTTCATCTGTCGCTTTACTCACTTGGACCTCAGAATGAAGCACTTTCAAGACCCTTTACTGGATAGATTCCGCAAGAAACGACTTGAACCGTTCTTCAATGATGTAAAGTTCGTCAAACCCCATTCAAGCCGCTCCGAATCGAGCGAGGGTTACTTTTTATGCCAAGGTTGGCGAGGAATCTGCTAGACACGCAGACTCAGAACCTTCCTAACCACCCATGTCAGCCATTTGAGCGTGCGTCTTTAGTTCGCCCGGCACGACATATCATTCATCCGCAGCTGCGAGCGATAAAATTAGACAATCACACGCAGCACAGAACAAACCCTGTGTGGGAGTGCGCACGCAACTAGAGGCTGTAGCTTATACGCCTGTCATAAGCACCGGTATCACGAGTCGTCGAATACATTGTTTTTCCACGACCTCTATTGGGAAGCCCGTGTGTCTCTTTCCCAAGAAAGCTCGCCATTCACTGATAAACAAGACCTCTTGACTCATGACCTAAACTTCACTATTCTGGCAAGGCCCACTCCTGCCGCCGTATGTTCGGTGCTTCTGTCGGCTGTTGAACCCAGCTCCACCGTCCACAATTCTTACCATAGCCATGATTGCAGCTAAGGAGTCACCAAACGATACCACTAAGACGCAGCCCTCGAGCGAGATTGCATCAACAGACTCTGGTCCCCTCGATGGAGGATTGCAGGCATGGTTGACCATTACAGGTGGTTGGCTTTTCTATTTCTGCGGCTTGGGGTACGTGAATATCTCTGTTGTGTTGCAATCATGGTTCCCATATGCTGCCAGGTTCTTCAATTCTTATGGGTGGGTGCAAAGTCCATCCATATCTGCTCGTGACTTGATAATCTAGCTTTCTGCAGTGTCTTTCAAGGTATTTCGTGCTCCAACACTTGTTTCTATTTCAGGTGTTAAGGATGGCTTTTAGACTTCTATGTGCGAGAGTTCTTGACGAACGAGTCTCCGTCCAAAATCGCGTGTGTATCCTCTTTCACTATGCCCTTGATGCTCTTCAGAGCTGATACAAATGCTTCCACACAGTTGGATCGGTAGCTTCGAGATTGCGCTTCAATACCTCCTCGGCATCCCCGTAGGCATGGCCTTCGATGCGGGATACTTGTACGTCTTTACTACATCTTCCCAAGTAAAGTTCTTCCGCATGTAATTTTCCACAGCCATCACCTAATGATCGGCGGCTCTCTAATATACTGCTTCTCTCTCTTTATGGTGTCCCTCGCCCAGCCCGGACAATATTACCAAGTACACTTCTCGCCTTCCAACAGTCCAAGCCACACGAATGCTCACATCGTATAGATCTTCCTTGCTCAAGGTGTAGGGATGGGCCTCGGACTCGCCATGACCTTCCTTCCTGCGATCACCGTCGTTGCGCACCACTTCAACCGACGGCGCAGCTTCGCTATTGGTATCATGACGACTGGTATTCCTCTCCTCCCCCATTTCTACGTCAACCCTACTGACGCCAATGAATCAAAGGCGCTTCCATCGGCGGCCTTGTGTTCCCTATTATGCTCAACAAACTCATCTTCGGGCCCCAAGGCTTCGCGCTTGGAGTACGTGCCACAGCGGCTACGATTACGGGCCTCCTTATCATTGCAAACATGTTGATGCGCACGCGGACGCACTTAACACGAGCAGAAGATACTAGATCGAGGCGGGTACCCGTAAAGACACTGTTTACGGATATTCCATACATGATCTTCATCTCTTCGTACGCTATATTCAGTCGATTTATTTTAAACAGAAAGAAAATTAACGTAACACTTCTTCAGAGGTGTACTGTTAACTTTGGGCATTTACTATCCAAGTAAGCAGACCAAACACACAGTGTGATGAAACTGAGAGCTCATTCCCTTTAGTATTCTACTTGCAACTTTTCTCGGTCAAGCATGGATTAAACGAGAACCTTGCGTTCTATGTCGTTAGTCCTCCATTGCACCCCTTAGTACTATAATCACCCTCCAAAACATAGATTTCGTTTATTAATGCAGGGGGCGTATTCGGGAGGCTTATCCCAAACTTTCTAGCGGACAAGGTTGGGAGCTTCAACGTGCTTATTCCTGCGTCCTTCGTTTGTGCCGCAGTCGTATTCGCAATCCTCGGTATTCGCAATGCCGCTGGCGCAATCATTGTGGCACTCCTTTATGGAGCAATGAACGGTGCACGTTAGTGGTCTCCTTTCTCAGCGAAGACCCGTGCGGGCTGATATGACGGGATGCAACATAGACACCTCAGTAACTCCCGCGGTTCTATCCGACCTCTCTATCAATGTCAACGAAGTTGGGTGAGTCACGTACCCTTGATTCAATGGTGTATAGAGGTTGTCTGAATGCGTGTCAGGATTCGTATGGGAATTTATTTCACTTTCATGGGTATGCCCTTTATCCCTTTCGGTCAGGAATCAGGATCAATGTCTGATGCTTATGCAGCGGCTCCCGGACTCTTTGGACAGCCTATCAGCGGCGCTCTGCTGACTGGGGGATTCGTTTGGTGGCGTGCAACTGTATTCAGTGGCGGTTGCCTCTTGGCGGGTGCCATTCTGATGGTATACAGTCGGTGGCTATTCTTGAAGAGAGAGGGTGGAGGCCAAATGTTTAAAGAGGGCATCCTTCGACACGTCATTAAAGGGTTCCGAGTTGCAAGATTGTCGGGATGAAATGAGACGAAGGAAACCTTTACCGTGAAATAAAAGATGTCGCGTACTTGAAGGGTGGACAAAGCAAGAAAATGGATTTAAAATGTATAGTACAAGGTAGAAGGACAGGAGCAATGACAGGACTTTAAGAGAGTAGCTGGGAACGAGAGGTAAAGACTAGTAGTGCACACTATCGTCCGCGATCGAGTTACACGTAATGCTGGAAAGAGTCGAAAATAAAAAATAAAAATGACTGTATAAAGTGGTCAATCCAAATGAAGACCAAGACGAACTGACGGGCTTACTAGAGATCAATCAGAGAAGATATACCCAGTTACGCCTTGATCAGCCCAACCATCTTGCTTAGCGCTAGACCTCTCCGACTCGGATGTTGTGTAGAAGTGAATTGATTTCTCGCGATTGAAAAGTCGGTAGAGAGGCGATCCATCGCAGCGTTGGTCAAAGAAGATATAGCCAGCAACACCCCTGCTCTGGAACCCGAGCTTACCAATGGCCCTATCACGCTCGCTGGAGCTAGTGGTATAAAGGTAGTCGTTGGTCTTGGGCTTGTAGAGAGTATAAAGGGGGATGGTGCCAGTAGCACCAAAGGGATAGAAAAAGCCCACTACGCCGTTTGTTGGGAAGGGGAAGGGATAATTTCCGGGTCGGATGAAGGGTTTGACTTGCGTGCGACTGGGACAGCGGTTAGACGATCCACCATTTCCTCCTCCACCGCTGCCACCACCACCTCCGCCGCCACTTCCACCACCCTTTCCTCCGCCCGAACCTCCCCCATTTCCACCGTTGGCACCACCCTGTCCTCCTCCCCCTCCACCACCATTATTACTCGGGCTGGGGCCCCCACTTCCGTAACCTCCTGGCTGTCCAGGCTGCCCCGGCTGTCCAGGTTGTCCGCGTTCCCCACCCGGGCCTGTACCAGGCTGTCCACCTTGGCCAGGCTGACCAGGCTGACCAGGTTCGCCTTGGGGCTCACGAGCCTTGAAAAAAGAAAAGGATGAATATACGATTAAGGGTCAAATGAATTTTCTCACCTCAAGCTCTTCGCGAATAGCGAAATGGCGCCTTTCAGGCGAGAATTCAGCGACGCCGGCAAGGGCACAGCCAACAAGAGTGGACAAGAGTATGAGATTGAGTTTCATAATGGCGGGATAGAAGGGTGACTAGAAACTCAGTGAGTTGGCTTTTTAGGCACGAGAAAGGAGTCCAGGATGGATAGAGAGCAAGACTTATGACGCATAAGCTTCACGGAACTTGGAGGCGCGGAAGATGACGGAGCTAACTACGTCAAAAAGTGCATGAAAATCCTCGAAGCGCAGCATGACGAAGAGGGGCAGTCACTGCTGCAAGGTTTCTAATTATTTTTGGGTGTGTCTGAGTGATTAGAAAGTTTGTCTGGTGATTGTGTGTGTAGCTTTCGCGGCCGATCTAAGCCGTCTACATAAATCGTCACGATCACAAACCATGTTGGGTCAGCAAATACAGAACGCAGCCCCTGTTCAGTCTAGATCATCCGCGATTCAAATAAGAATAGATTATAAATACGAACTAAATAACACGAGAATCCTACAAATCCAAGGCGCGCGCGAGAGCGATTTAAGTTCTGTCTGTAGTAGACGGCGACCTCCGACGATAATACATTGTCAGTTCCGAGCTCTGCTTCCAGATGTACTGCCGAACGACAGCAAGGCTCATGTTTAGATGCAACACCACATCGTTGCACAAGATCTCAAATTCATCTTCGACCGGGGGTTTCGGCCGCACCTTTTCAGGAGGCTCCGCCCCGTGCCCGGAACGAGACAACAACTTTTCGAGCTTTTCTTGAACCTTTAAAATGATAGTTAGGAGAAGCCCTCCTAATATGCGCGATTTCATACTCACGTGAGCGACGAGCTTGCGAACTCGTAGATATCGACTGGAGGTAAGCTTTGATTGAGTGCTAATGAAGCCTAGTCAGTATTCAATTCACGACACAAAGAACAAAGATCATACGTATTCAGAAGTTCTGGTAGTTGGTCCTCTCCATCTGGCATTGGCAGCAGGACAAAACTGATTTTCTGGTGAGGAGGGATGGCTGGTATCTTGTTAAGTAACAAATATTCCAACAACCACAAAGGAATAGCCCCTTCTAGAGCCTGAACATCATGTTTAGTGGTTCCCACGGTCCCACGGTATACAGTCATGTAACTGGGTGCAGCCTCTTCAGATATACAAATCGTAGTATTGGGAGGGATAGCATATGTCGGGGCCTCAGAGGAGGACGGAGGACTAATTGAGCCGGACAAGATTGCTTGTGTTGGCGATTTCGCTATATCCATTTCAATCGTCCGAGGTACACCCTACAAAGTCGTATTCGTCACTAGAGAAGAAAATCGTATTTTAAACGTACCTCTGGACCAACCGTCAGCTCAGCTGAAGGAACAAGTAAACCTATAAGAGGAGAGCTAGAGGCTTCACTTGGTGGTCGTCGGGCCTTCCCAAAGTTCTTCAGACGTCCCATAATACCGCCTTGCACCGAACTTGCATTGTCCTGTTTTCCTCCCCATCCGACAAAGTCGTCAGGAGAAGCAGGGACAGGACTTTGTCCTGGAGCCGAAGACTGGCGTCCACGCATAGAATCGCTAACACTGACACCGCTTGTCGGGGGTGGTGGAGTAAAAAGTTCGCCCTCGTCAGCGGCAACAGGCGTAGACGCCGTAGGAAGGCTCATTTCTTTGGTGTGTAGCGGAATCAGAGAAGCCGCAAAAGGTGATGACCGTGTGGGTGGCGCTGTTGTAGGTGGCAAAGCTGGAATCATATGGGGTGACTGTACGACGGTACTGGCTTCCGGCTTCCGGCTAGGAGCGTTAGCTCTGCCTAAACTTGGATTAAGTATACCGTCAGGCGGACCATCGTCTTCTTCCTGCTCTCGATGCATTCGTTGCTCCTCGCGGATGAAACCTAGGAATAAGTTCCGAAGGACCCACTTACCGAGGTTGACTCAGTCAAAAGACATTAAAATTCGGGTTCACGACGGAAGGCGAAAGCACATACTCTTCGATTCATCATTAAATCGTCGATCATTCGCATAACCAACCTCATCTGCATAAACCTCTGCTTCGAAGCATTTTTCGGTCAAATGTACCGTCAACACGCCTGCCTTCGTATCCGCCGTCGCCCACTGTGAAACCACTGCCTCGCCCTCAATCCTCTCTCTAACAGCCTCCAGCACCTCTCTTGGACTATGCTCTTTCTCACCCCCACTTCCACCTGCCCAACTCCCAGTAAGACTGATCGCTGCGACATCTTCCCTTGAAAATCGACCACGACATGTCCCACGCACAATATCCCACACCGCGACCTCTCCTGATATGTCAACCGTGAGCGCGTGTACCCTGTCATTCAGTATCATTGAGCGCACGAGCCCATGCTCCCCTGCAAGAACATCCTCAGGCTCCGCTTGCAGCGGCACTGCATCGCTCGCAAGCTCACGCTCCTCGTAATCCGCACGAGCAGTGCTCATTGGATGCACGACGTCCTCCGTTCTTGAACTCTGCAATGGAGGCTTGAATGTCGAGAGTGTCGGAGAGCGGACTGGTGCCTGCCGTGGCACTGACTTGATCGATGCGGCTGAATAAAGCGTTGCAACCTCGGGATCTCGTCCTCGTCCCGAAGAATATGTAAACGCCTCGTTAGGTGATATGAGCCGTACGAGACTTTCGAAAGGAATACCGTAGAGGTGGGTATCGTCTGTATCAAATGGTGGCGGCCAGGTATCAGACAATAATGATTGGACGGAAGGTGCCATGGAGCCGCTTGGGCCATGTGCGGTAGAAGGTCGAGTGCTCGTCTCCGAAGGGAGTTGGCTGGCGAAAGGTGAAGGGGACTCACTCCTCACGTAACGACTCCCGTCAAGGTCGAGGAGTGCATTGGGTGACGCTCTGACGGACCGCCGCTGGGGAACAGACCAGCGTTTGATGTTTGAATGACCTGACACTGTCCACAAGAGGTTGTCATCCATGGCGATGATCTTGTTGATTCCGTCTAATGAAGGCGCGGAGGGGTCCGCATCTTGACAGAGCAGTATACATTCGCCCTCGGATACATCTGAGCAATCCTCCACATCAACCTTGCACACTAAACCCGATCGATCCCCAGAATAGAACACCTCTAACGTCGGGTGTGAGGAGTGAAGCGACCAGACAGATTCCGTGTGGTGGGTAAATGTATGCAGACACCTTTGTGTAGACAATGACCAGAGTTTGATTGATGCTGAGACGCGGTCAGGTCGAGACGATAACGATCACGAAACACGCACCATCTGCAGAACCAGTCAACAGGTACTTTGCATCCTCCGACATCAAGATAGCGCGTATATTGTCGGTATGACCGACCAGTTTACCTGTGCGTTTGCCTGTTCGCGGATCCCATAGTCGAATAACGCGTTCTGGAGAGCCGGAAGCAATCGTAGTGCCAAATGGATCAGCAGCTATGGCGTAGATAGAGGACTTGGGTGCATTGGTATCGGGAGGATTGAACGTAACGAGCGGGTCAACTTGACTTTCACGCGTCAGATCCCAGAGTTTGATGGTACGGTCAAAGGATCCCGATGCCACCCAGTTCTGTTCCCTGCTGTGTGCCAGGCAGCGCACGTAATCTGCATGCGTTCCAATTGTCATGGGATTTGGTGAGTCCGCCAAGTGAGGGCTCCAAGACTTGACGGTGCCATCTGACGAAGCAGAGATGACTGTGGGGTGTTAGCACATCACAAATCAGAAGGAGAGCAACGTATGTACCTGTCTGTTGGTTATTGCACAAAAGTATATCATTGATCCAGTCCGAGTTAATTTGTGCACTTTGTCGAAATGAACTTGACTAATGAGAGATTGAGTTACGCGCAGCCTCTTCACAAATGACTGGACTATTCACCTTGCCGGGTTTATATGCAGCCAAATCAGTCTCCCACTGTTTCTCATACGGTATCACTTGCGTGTTAATCCTCTGACGTCGCCTGGGGCTGATCGGCACGTCCCCCAGAATGTCACCATCATTCTGAACCGAGTCATCGATCTCCTCGTCGTCCGCCCATCCTGTCATAGCCTCCCAGTCTCTCCGCCTCGAACTATCAAGTGGGGCCTTGCGTTTCTTCATGGGTATCCCCAGATCCCACGAAATGACCAGACCATCGCGTCCCGCCGAATACAAGATCCCCTCCGGCGCCGCACGGCCAATGAGCTGCGTAGAGGTATCCAGTGCGAGCGACGAGATCCCTAGCCTATGACGAGGATGCTTGTTCCACTTGTGCAGTTCTGTCTCGGTTGTGTTTCGCAATGGGATGAGCAATGGCCCTGTCGATCCCAATCGCGATGTTCCATGAGGAGGTAGTTGAAGACGAGGAACAGGCTCTGCTGGTGAGGGGATCACATATGATACCCGCCGTCGTTGCTGAACCATTCCCATCTACAGAACAAGATTCTAGTATTCATAAACCATACGTAGAAGAGGATACGTTCAAGCCAGACAATCCACGGTCCAATAACAACACCAAATTGTCACTGATTGATCTTTCCCTCATCTTCCCAACCTGTTCCTGCCAAGTTCCTACACAAGCTAGCGCTGTATATTCTCCTTACCAACGGCATGCATAAGGAAAAACGTAGCTGTCACGGATTTTGAATTGCGCCCCAAGTACTCAAAAACACAGGACCGAGGGCGGTGCAAAGTGACTTGGTTCAATTATTGAATACGCGTCTTGGGACGCATTCCCCCAGTCTCCTCACTTCTCTTGAGCCACCCTCAATGCATAATACCTCGCTGCAATTCCCCCTCTTCAAAGACTGCATCGCAAAGCGAATTCTTGCCCACCCAGAAACGCAGCGACAAACTGCAGACTCGACAGAACTGGACGAGTTTTCTTCGTACCTTGCCACAGAATCTTGGTCAACTCTTCCAGAGTCCATACGTACCGCGACCTATGAGTCGCGCGGATCTGTTCCTAGCGACGTTGATGACATACCACTCGACAACACCTCTGTCGCATTCACAGACACTCTGATCTCATATGGATTTGCTTCAGACTCCGATGATACACTCGAATTCCTAAAGAAAGTTCTTGTAGACTATATTGCCGATGCGTGTGCTCCCCCTCCTGCTTGGTCTTCAACGCGAACAAAGCAATGCGAGATATGCGAACGTGAAGTCCCTTTGACGTATCATCACCTTATTCCTCGATCTACACACGCCAAGGTTCTGAAGAAAAAATGGCATCCAGAATCAATGCTCAACTCCGTTGCATGGTTATGCAGGTATCGCGGCGAATTCAAAAATTCTTACATAGGCAACTCGAACTCATTCCGTCTTTTCTAGACCCTGCCACTCGGTAGTCCACAATGTCACAACCAACGAAGACTTGGCACGTAGTTATTTCACCGTGGAATTACTTCTCGAGAGGGACGACATCCAGAAATGGAGAAATTACGCATCAAAGCAGCGATTTGGCGTTCGACGAGGGTGAAAAGAAGGTCCTGTGATGGCGCTATACTGTGAGTCTAGGTATTCTCTAAATCTCGTCGTTCAGCGTGCTCAGACTTCTTACCTTTCTGTAGATGGTTCCCCGGCGAAATCGGTCTTCGTGCCCCTCTTTTGTATACTGCGTCTTTATATAGGAATAGGCATACGGATTACTTTATGAGTTCATGCTAAGGGCAGCTTTTCGTTCAACTCCCCCTAACGAATTAGCCGGATCCATACGCCACATCTAATGCCTCGGATATGGCAGACTGGTCCTTCCTGCCATGCCATGCTCTGCGAGCTCCTTTCTCACTGAATGCGCTCTGGGTTCGACCCCCAGGATTCGAGCTACATGGTGATCTTGATTCGTCAAGGTTATACTTTTTACGTGCCTCAACGATTCCATTTCACCCTCAATTCAAGTACGATCAAAAGTATGTGTAGCTATTGGCAGTAAAACAGAAAGGATTTGTGGATTATGATACGATAGTAGTTATTAGTTTCAATGGCTATAATAGGAGTGTAGCCAAAGAGCGCCAGGTAGCGATTGAGGTAGAGGAACGCGGAGCCCCATGAGAAAGATCCAGTGATCCTAAGCGCTCGATTTCAGCGGGTAGCGTTAGAGAGTTTGGAGTGGATAAGTCAAGAGACAGCTTGGCGCGCGTGAGATGATGCCTGTGACGTCACAAACTTGAACGCTCTTGCTCATAGCCGCACACCTCAAGGCTTTGACACCAACTGGCATCATGTCCGACAGTCTCCATCTGAGAAAAAAAACCACCTCAAACCTCTCGACGTCAATGGCAGACAACTTGCCTCCTCCGCGAACATCAAAACCCTTGAAACCGGTCTCTCCACCCCTTTCCAATACGCGTCTCAATCGACTCATCTATCTTCTGATACTACTCACAACCCTTTTGAGCGCGTATTACTCCTATCGCGTTGTTCAATTCAAAGCAGAAGCGGGAGGATGGTGGAATCTGGCACTTGGACGGCGTTCACCACATATGCGCACGGACCAAGACGAGGTCTTACCTCCCAGGAAGGTTCGGAAAGGGAAAGCAGCAGCCCCGAAGAATGATGAAGAGAGCGTGGAGGATAGGATAAACGCGTTGGCACAAGCCCTCGGAATGCCCTCGAAGGATCTGGCGTCGGCAATCGCTGTTGCTGTTAGAGAATATGTTCCGCCTGCGAGTCTTTCTTCCATTGTCGCCAAAGAGACTGGGACGGCAGTACGAGCGATGCTTCAAGGAGGAACGTCGACGGAGGGAGATTCACCATCCACTGGAGTTGTAGGTGGTGTGATGGGAGGAATGGACAGTTTTGTCGGAATGGAAGAACCTGTATAATTATACCTACAAGTTTAATATCAGCTGGTTCTACAACCATCCGATGTTCTAGGAGAGCAGGTGGTTGAATAAGTCGCGCTAAAAGTACTTGAAACACCCAATTGGACGACGTTGGAATAGATAAATAGAAATCCAAATCTATTGAAAATCTATCGAGAAGGGATATTCTTCGTCGAACTGCTCCTTATCCATAGTCTTAGCATTGGCGGTGATAAATTCAGTAAGCTCATCGTTAAGCCCTGTGGAAGGTGTCAATATACATGTCGTAGTCTGGCATTGGCAAATTGCGGCGCACCATCTAGGGTCATAGGTTTTGTGCATTGCAATGAGTAGTGATCCGAGTGCTCATGGAGGATTTGGAGAGTGGGGGGTAATGGTGTTCCTTGACCGAGAAACGATATAAGTTCGTTGACCAAAGAAATGTAGCGACAAGAGCACCTTCAGGAATTACAGAAATAATAATATTGGAACCACGGAAGTTCCTCACAACTTCTTGGAAAGTAGGCGAGAGAGGTGGGCGTAACGAGCAACCATTAGGTCCTGTATCACTGTTACTCAAGCATGCGCACGATATCACTGGCATGTAACGCACCGATAAAGTTGGGCCCCTCTGCTGGCAATACTTTTCCATTCTGCAATTTCAAATCATAACTGAACCTCTTGAGCTCCTTCTGAGTCTCGTAGTCCCTCAGCCTGACATTACGTCCCGACTGAACACGCGCAAGGTCAACAGGGACCTTGTCTGTATATCTTCCAAGAAGAGAACGTGACGGGGCTGCCTTCGTAGCAAAACTGCGCGTTAATCTGAGGGAAGGGAGGGAAGCAAAGACAAGACGAGAGACCATCCTGCTCAGGCGCTGGAGAGCAACTTGAACTTGCAAGAAATTTCTGTCACACGTGATCCACAATTTCGGCTCTGTTAGTCGACACGGCCCGACTGCCGGGGCGCCAGGCTCGCAAAAGCTGCCACTACTTACTGGATCTCTCACATCGAAAAAAACGCACCTTGATCCGCTACCACCACCTGACCGGAAGTTCCCACGGTCAGGACAGTGAAGGGAGAGGGCATCGCAGTACACATGTATAGCGAGAGTGTTAATAGAAGACAAAATGGAGGGCCTCCGGACCCTCCGAACACACAGAAAGGATCATATATGAACACGTCCCCCGCAAAACCTATACTGGGCAGAAGACAACGCGAGACAGACATCTTCGACCCCGGCCATGAACCCAACACACCCACGCGAACCAAGAGACGCCCCACGGGCACTCCCATTAGTGATATGGAATCGCCCGACATGCAAGGAGTATCTGACAGTGAGAATTCAATGGCAGCTATGGCCGAATTCGCTATTGCTAAACAACTCGAACACCTAAACAACTCGAACACCTGAACACCGACTTGCAGAGATTCTCCGACCACCACGTGTGGGACCAGCGGATGTTGGACGCAGTGTACAATGTGGCGAAGAAGCTCCTGCCGGAGCTCACTAAGGCAGGTGTAAATGACCTGAAAGTTGTGAATGCTGATTCCGCATGCGCATTACAGGAAACCGCGGAGATCCATTCAACCATCAGAGAACTAGCCAAAGCAGTAGACAAGCTGGTGGCCCACCAGGAAGCCAAGCCAACGCAGAACGGAGAGAATCTGAGAGGACGACCAGAGGCACAAGGGGCAAAGACGGTCATCGCCACAGGACCAGTCTTCAAACCCACCAGGATGCAGCCAACCGCCGCACTGAAACAAACACCGACATGCCAGACCAGCCAGCCCAGGACACCACGAGACCAATATCATCCCGCACGTCTAATCATCATCCCTCAGGAAACCAAGCTTGACTCCACACGTCTAAATCCACAAAACCTGGTCAACATGATAAACGACCGACTCTCCCACTCAGAAAACGCGAAGCACCTACAAGTTGCCTCAGCACACTACAACTACAACCAAAACCTCATCCTCATGCTTCATGAAGACCAACTGGGTGCGGAACTACGCCAACACACGAAAGAGTTCATTGACATATTCGGGGTGCCGGCCCACACCATTGATATGGTCACGGACGAAAGATGCTACAAAGTACGAGTAAATGGGGTCTGGACTGGTCGTGGCAACGACGATGGCTTGCACACCCCCGAAGGCCTACTGGAAGAACTTGAAAGATTCAACCCGGTCATGACGAAGGTGAAGCTGATGGGTAAGCCCTGCTGGATGTGTGCCGAAGCCGACCTCAGATGGAAGGACTACTCCTCGGTAGTACTGGAATTCGCACAGGAAGATGACGCAAAGACC